>JAHHPV010008996.1:0-13149 GCA_023547045.1 Mycena sp. WM
ACGTACGAAACATGAACCGGCCGTTGTCGTGCTGGCGCGCGCGATACACCGCGGAAGGTGGAGAGTAATCAACGTAGCGTAGCGCTGTTGGTGAACGAAGACAGACCCAGCGCGTTACGCGCATCGGAACACAGTGTCAAACGGACATTAAGGACCAGAAAGCGACGCAGGCCTGCGTACAGAACACGATGCTGCCCTTTTCGTGTTGGCGTATGACAGAGGGACGTCGAAACCAATTAACATTGCCCAGCGCTGTCTTGATCCGGAGAATGGTGTCGAACGGAGATTTAAGACCAAGTAAAAAGATCCAGGCCCTAGACTCCACGCCAACCTACAATGATCCGCACATCGTTGTGGTCGTGTGCTACGGATAGAGGCATACACGAGAAGCAGGCGCCGGCGAACAAGAGTCGAAGTCGGGCGGAATTGATCACAGTTGGTTACATCACGGTTGCCTCAGGCTGTAGACTTGGCGTGACAAACACAAAACAACCGAAACGATACCTCACGCGGCGACTAGCATTGTCGAGGCCGCTCAATGTTTGCGGGCTACATGGAAGCACGCGGTTTCGTTTGAAGTCCACCAGGTGTGTCAGGACAGAAGTCCTACTAATCGCAGGTCGGGAGCGACTCGTGGATCTACTTTACACACTCCTGCAGCGGAAACGAACAAATAGAATTCCTATGAGAATACTCAAACCTGAATGACAGCGACGTGTACGCTTTTCGGCCGCGGAAGGTAGGAGCTCGTGTTCCAGTTGCAGCACTCGGTGTTATTCGAACTCCACAAGGTGTGTCAGGACGGAAGCCGTACTAATTGCAGGTGTCGTTTGTCGCGAGCGACTCGTGGAACTAACATACATACTCCTGCAGCGGAATCGAACAATTAGAACACCTATCACATTCAAACGCGAATGACAGCGACATGAACAATTCTTTTAGGGGCCGCGGAACGTAGGAGCTCGTATTCCAGTCGCGGGCAGATAAACCAGTCACTCGTCTGGCATTGCCCTTTCGTATATTGTACCTCTTTCAAAATGGCTGCCGCTGCTGCTCCGGCCGCTGCTTCGGTCGTCGGACAACACCTACCCTCATTCGACGTTGAGTATATTACCACAGTCGACGATGCCAACAAGCGTTTACACGCCATTCGGGACGGAATGTCGATCGGATTCGATGCGGAGTGGACAACAGACAACACACCGGGCGCCAAGAAAACCCGGGGGCAGCGGAACATAGAACAGAGACTTCAAGCTAGCACCGTCGCGGACTTTGTGATAAGCTGGGAGGTCGTTAAACTGCGCATCGTGCAGATATACAGTGGAAACAGTACGGTCTATGTGTTGGATATTCCTGCTATGAAAGGTTTTGCGATTTCTCCGCCCAGCGTGTCCACCGATGCTGACTGCTGTACAGATATTCCGCACGAGCTCAAGCGAATTTGCCTCAGCAAGGAGATAATCAAGGCTGGGACGGGCATACACAGTTAAGATGATCGCCTAGCCTAACGAGAGGTCTGCGCTAATTGATCCCGAAAGACGACGCCGGACGCATATGGAAGGATTTCAGGATAAATATGTACTCGTGTGTGGAGCTCGGGTTGGCTTCCAAGATCGTGTATCCTGAAGACATGAAACCTCACGCCTTCTTCTCCGAGCTGGTTAGTCTCGCCGGCATCGCTGAGCACGTATGCGGGATCAAGCTCGACAAAACGCACCGCGAAACGGATTGGAGCAACCCAGTGTTGTCGTCCGAACAGTTGTTGTGTAAGCTGCTCGTCTTTGGTGAAGTGTATACAGCTGACAACGCATCCATGTTAACAGATGCTGCTACCGATGCATACGCGTCTTTCGAAAGTTACAGGAGACTCCAGCTTGAAATAGACGGCTCCGAGTACGACATTTCCAGCGACTGGTATACGTTTGACGTGGTCGGGAACATCAGGGTCAAGTCGGGGACGGCAATAAAGTGGAAAGCGGATTGTCGTTGGTGGGAGGAGGAGGGGTTTGTGGGACGCCGGTAGCAGTACACAGTGGCGCCAGCAAGAGCAGCGTCAAAAGACCGGCATTGCGGTCTCTATTTTGTATTCAAAATATATACATTATATTCGTATTGACAGCGTTGCGGTCTCTATTTTGTATTCAAAATATATACATTATATTCGTATTGACAGCGCTGTGGAAGTATTAGAGAATCAGCAAAAGGGATCCATGCGGGCATCGCCGATTCTACGCAAGATAATAGATTTATGAAGACACGCGCTTCACGTCTGCACCCATCCGCGGCAGCGATCCGTTCCGCAAAGGCATGTCCTCGCTCCATGGGGGCGCTGCTGAGCGGCTGGATCGTAGTCGAAGGTAAACTCGGTTCGGGGGGCGATGTGTTCCGTGGCGATGAAAGCCAGGAAGGCAATGCCTTGCTGGAAGGGTAGGGACGGACATTAAGCAAGAGGAAACCAAGGCGTAGACGGGCGCCTAAGACGCACCGACGGCAGCGTATCATATACGACAGGTTGAGGGCGCGTATTCGGCGTGCACGAATGGCTGGTATCTCTCAGCACACGGTGCCACGTCGAAGACTTGCGCTTACTTGATGAACCGCGTCCAGTTCCCTAGGTGTCAAGAAAAATGAATAAAGCGGACCATATATCGCGAGCAGCGACTGACCGCATGCATAAGAATTGACGCTATACCTATGTGCTGGGTCGCCGATATCGTCTTCATCGTAATCCAAGTCGAAGCAGTAACGATTCTGAGCACCGGAGAGGGATTCTGCGTCAGCGCGCGAGCTGGGTAGCGCCTTTGTTAACGGACGGAGCAAAGGAGGATGTGGATGATGGGTACGTACATGAGTTTTCTGTAAAGCAGTGCATGCCATTAAAAGAGAGTAGTTCGAGATAAGAAGAGCGTCACCCAGTATGCAGGCCAATAACCTCGCCCCTGCACACCTCCACGGGCGCGCGCACGCCCCACCCGCGACGCCCGCCGGCTGTCTTGAACACTTCGATCGGCACGCGCCGCGGGCGCTGGGCGACGCGGTTAGGGCAGGTCGTGGGGCAGCCGCAGTACTGTGACCAATCCGCGAGACGGTCAGACAGAGACAGTAGGTGAAGCACTGGTACGAACGCACGGGATTGCACTCAACAACGACACTGTGCGGCGCGTAGGAAAAGTTGAAGAGACCCTTCAGAAACGTGCGTGAAAAAGAAATTCCAAAGGGCGACGGGAGCAGAAACATACATTGGTATACGCCAAACCATTGTTCAAGCCAGGGCCGGCATCGTGGCAGTAAGTCTCCGGCACATCGCAGTTATTGTTGTGGCAAATGAAGAACGCGCTGGGATCGGCGAGCGGCGTCGCGTCGCCACTGCGCGAGGACACCGAGGGTCAGAGATAGAACGGGTGCGACATGCCGACGCACGGAAAGAGGACGAGCCCCAGCTCTTCATCTACGCGGTACCGGTTCTCAAGGTACTCAAAGAGGCCGTCATGCAATGACGGCGGCAACTCCTCGTCGTCGACGTCGTTGACAAATGTAATGCCGGGAGCTGCGTTGTTCTCCCGCTTATCGCTGCAGTTCTGCGCAATAGTAGACCAGGTGGACTCGAGCTGGACGCGGCTGGTGGGGACGCCATCAGAGAAAAAAAGAAAGAGAAAAAAAAAGGCACAGGCCGTACGCACGATCCAATCGGCTGCTTAGCAGTTCGACGCGGCCAACACGTATCGCACATGTTGTGCCGGTGCACGTCTGGGGGCGGGAGCGGTGTCCCACACCCGCATTGGCGCACACCGTCGTTATGATCCTCGGACACGGACAGTTGGATTTTGAGGGAGGGGCGCGGGAGACAGGACGCTAATGCAGACGTCAAAGCACGAGTAACGGGGCGGTTAGAAACGGCGGCGGCCTCGGGTCGGTAGGAGTCTTCCGCAGCTGCAGATTCTGGCAGCAAAATGGGGTTGCGTTGATGGGACCGGCCCGTGCGTCGAGGTAGCCGCAGCGGTGACATGAACAGGAGGTCGTCGAGGAAACGAGCAACGCGTTCAGGTAAGCGGTGGTTTTGACAGCTGTAAACGAACTCACGTGATCGTGGGCAGTATAAAAGGCCAAAATAGGACGCACGACCTCTCGACCGCTAGTACTGGTTCGACGATCCACTCCTCGCCGGTGCTTGAGCACCATCGGCTTGGATTGACTCAGTTGCTCACTGAGTTGGCTCGCCGTTCTGGGAAAACGGTCCCTTGCAAGTCCTGTCATGATGCGTCCCTGCGGACGCTCTCAGGCGCTGGGGTTGTTGGCTCTCGATTGACGAGGGAGAGGTATACATTTCGTACGTTATGTTTTGCCTCTGCTCTGCTGCATGTCTAACGACGATAAAGATATGCAAGACATGCGAACGGGTTCTTTTCTTTTCTTTACAAGACGCAGTGCTCGACTTCGTACCCAGGCCTGCAGCGGTGTACGGTACATCGAACTCTTCGCCACGCCCCCGATACGTCTCATATCCACGTCGTGGCTCAAAAGCTTACTTACCATTTACAAGCAGTCGTCGACGGTTTGCCGGCCCGTCGAGACAGTTGTCCTGAACCAGAAGCACAAGGCGGGTACGTGGTCCATACTGTATTTGCTATCCCCCTCGTCCTCAACTGTAACCGTCGAACAGGAATCGCCTGTTTCATGCCAATGCGACAGCGTCTGTTGGGCAGGGTGGAGGTCGGGGCAATAGAGGCCTTTGATTTGAGCGAGCGGGGAGAACGGGGCCCAGTTCTCCCTGCCCGCTCGAATCGAAGGGGCGTCTCGGTGGGTATCCGGTATTAAAACATGTACGCAGTCGTAAAATATAGGAATGTGCAGAACAACTTAGACCAGCAGATATTAACATTGCGAAGACGAGGCCCGGTATCTTCCCAACCCTAACCCAAGGGCAAACGATCGGTGGACAACAACCATCAGGTCATATTGCTTCCGCACGCAGCTGGTACTGCTTAACTGCACGACGATGGGGCGTACACGCAGGGGACACAGGTCCCAAGAGAGAACCAAAACACGGAAGACAGAATACCTCAAGCCCGGAGGCGTGCACGACCAGGGCCAGCGGAAGGTCAGGCGACTAACAGGTGAGACCCGACTTTTTTAACGGTTGTTGGTACTCACCGAAGGCGCTGGATCGCTTCGCAGAAACCATACAAATGCCGACTTTTCCCGCGGAGTTCCTGGTCAGCGCGCGCAACAGCAAAACAGTGCGGAAGGTCATTGCGGAACAGTATTCCACACCCGTCCCCGATCTCCCTTGTCTCGGTGTCTCCGACGATAACGTACTTATTGTTCCTGCACCTCCGTTGACCGAAGAGCAACAAGCTCTGGTCGGTCCAGCCCAGATGGCCCTATACAACCTCAAACGTCCGGGGACAACATCCGCGATGGTGGACTTCCTTAATGACGTCGGACCCATACCCTTCCTGCTGTTGCGCTGTTCCAACGTATTATCACCCGCGATACAGGCCAGAATTTGCCGTGCGTTCGACGACTTTGTTGCTGCAAAGCCCTCCTCACTGCCTAGCGAGCCGACGAGGTCGTCGAAACCCGCTTACCACTTCGGAATATGGTCCTTGTACCTGAACGAGCCCACAGTAACCACCGATACACGACAGCCCACCAAATGCGCGAAGGAACAAGCAGTCCTTATCCCACTTATCGATCGGCTTCTCCGCCTTGTGCAAAAATACATGGTGCCTCGAGCGCGTCGCCTGATCCTCCGCTATGCACCGCAGCAGATCGAGATACTCTCCCCGTATGTGTGGACCATCGTTGTACTGAATCCAAAACTGACTATCTTATAGGGTATACGAACGGGTGAAGCAGGTTTTGGCAAAGGAGCTAGCGGATCGTCCTGTTCTCGATTTCCGAGGGCTTTGGTTTTGCGTCGCCGTGAAGGAGGGGTCCAGCGAGATTCTTCACCTCGACTTTAACGATACACACGCTCTGGTGGCCATCATCTGGGTGGTGTCTCGCGAAAACTCGTCGTGGACAGGGGGCGAGTTCTGCGTACCGCAACTAGGCGGCAAGATACCGTTCAGTGGAGGGCAGATGATAGCTGCGCGGACAAGGATTTTGGCGCACAGTGGAGCACAGATAATCGGCAAGGGACGGATTGCATTTACTTGTTTCTCTGATTCGCAGCTCGTGGAGCAGACGTTGTTTGGTCCATCAATGTCGGCTGACAAGAGCAAGGGAAAGAAGAGTTTACGGGACGCTGTTGTTGTACTAGGGGAGTAGGTAGACGTACAGGGCGTAGGTACTGAGCACTAATAACCTCACCGTCCGCCTATCAATATAGTATCCGATTTTTCACTGCGCACTGTTCACGCTGTCGAAGATTGAGGAATCATGGGAGTTGTAATACCAACTCAACCGGCTTTTCCAGGCTAGCAAGGTCTGTGTTTCAAGCTGGCTGGTCCGAGTCATTTCATTTCTGATCTCCTCAGAAATGTGTTTTTGTATCACACTTAAGTTAAAAGGACGCAAAATACACAGGCCCTTTCTCGACTTTAGCCTGGATACCATAACGTAGGCGCTCTGAATACTAACACAACTGGCCAGGTCAATGCACGCCTTTTCCAGGGACCTGCCTTGCGAATTATGGGATGTGAATGCAAAAGCTGGAATTAAGGGCAATTGGTGTCTAGAAGCCGAGTAAACAGTGTCCGAAGTCGGAAGCTTAAAACGAATGGTTCGTGTAACGGTACTCAGCAACGTACGATGCGGATGCAGAGGGTCTTTGCCTCGGTAGCCTGGGAAGTCGACTTCAGCCGACACGGCGTAACGGCGACCGGAACGCTCAACATACTTAACAGACACAAGCTTTCCCATACAACCCTTGGAGATGCGGAGCTCAGTAGCGATGTTTTCGGTGCAGAAGACGGGCATGCCAGATACCAACGGCAACTTCCCAGACAGGTCATCAGCTTCCTTGACTGCGACTCTCCAAGCGGCCTCTGCGGCTACACCGACGAGCTCCCGTTTAGCCTTGCCCCTGCCTCGAGTGTCAATAGAGAAGTACACGAAGCTTTCCTGACCTGTAGCCTGCGAGAAAGCGCAAGACATCTCGAAGTTGTGGATATCTCTGGCTTCGTTGCAGTACACTATCAAGGGGCATCCAACACCCTTTATCCAATGCTGTATATTAGGCAGATCCTTGGTATCTTCGCTGCAATTGTCACTAGAGAGAACGTACCCATCAAGCAGGCGCTTATCTTCCTCGGTACAAGTACCTCTTCGCAAACGTCCAAGCAGATCAATAAGTACGTCGTCTCCTTTCTGGCGCATAATCTCATCCAGAACAACAACATTGCTGACTTGGTGCCAGGCCTGGATACCTTTGACATTGTATTGAGTTCCTTCGTTACCTGCGTTCAAAACCCCGGAAGAGTAGCAGCGTACAAGCTCTCTGTCGAAGAGAGTTTTTGCCTGAGGAGGAGGCAATTGGCATGGGTCACCGCAAGTGACGATATTCATACGCCCGAACGGATACTCAGTGATCCCTTTTGCCAAAGAGCAGTACTCTGACAGAATGCTGAGATCGGAAGCACCTAAAAAGTAAATCTCATCAACAACCAAGGTACGTACCCCAGTTAATCTCTTTTCTAACGCTTCACGCAGCTTTCGGCCCTGTGGGGTAGTCGCTTTCATGTTAGACCGGGCGACACATAAAGAAACCTCGGCGTGCGTGGTAGATCCTCCAATATCGCTAGCAACAACACCTGTTGGACCGGTGAGACGGAGCTGGTATGCAATATCCAACAGGCTATGAAATTCTGTCCAAGCTTCAAAAATACGGGATTTTCCAGTTCCTCCTGGACCGGTCACCAGCAAACGCAGTGGATCAAGTAAAGCTTGAGAGTCCAGCTGACAGCCCACATGATCGGCAAGGAGCAAGAAAGCAAAGGCTTGCTTCGCGTTGAGACCATGCTCCTCAATTAGAAGACTCGCAATTTTCTGCCAGTCTTTCCAATTACTCCAAGCAGCGCCGTTCATTACATCCAGACATTCGTACCTAGCACGTAAGTGATCTGCCAATATCTTTTCCCTCGACTGGTCCGTCAAAACAGGCTCGGGAATGTCGTCGCTCACTCGACGGGAAGGTGCAAGCTGTGCAGTGGATCGGTTGTGATCAAATCTAGCCTGAACGATAGCATCCCTCTCGGCCTGCAACGATTTCATCGATTGTTCGGCATGCAACGCGTCTTCGGGGCCAGCAGGCTCACATTGGCCTAGAATACAAGACCCGTCAACTCCGCGTACAGTATAGAAGCCTGCACTCTCGGTTGCGGCATAAGTCAAAACAGATTTAATTGAAGCGTTAAATTCCACCGCCTCTGCATCGGTATCTTGGGTTTCCGGTAGGGACTGCATGGCATTCTCCCAGACGGGGTCATACGAGCCGAGATCATCCTGGTCCAGGGACGAAGCCGGTAGAACGCTACGAGCAAGCTCTGCCATGCGCTTTCTGCGCTGAGCAGAATAATCAAGCTTTGCATCCCGACTCACGTACAACAACTGCATGTTTGAAACAACGCGCCGATGAATCTCAGACGCAGTTTCTGACCAGCACCGATGGGCATCTACCCAACATTCCGCCTTGGATTTGAGCGGGGAGTCCTCCACGTCTGACCAAGGTTTAAAGAGGGCTAACATAGCGGCGCAGTGAGATTCTTTTTGGTCCTCTAGATCGGAGCGGGGGACCGGCAAGCCAGTCAACACGGGAACCCGGGGAGTCTCAGCAGGGGTGAGCTTCTTGAGACAATGACTGGCGAATTGCGGGTGACCAGGGGCAAACCGCAAATACTGCTTGTAACTGGTCTTGGACTTGGGCAGCGGACGTTTCTCGTAACGAACAAAAATATCCCAGGCACAAACGTCACGCAGCTCCTGTGGACGATAGAATATATCGTTGAACAACGCGCACCTGGTGTTACCTTTCTGGGCTTCCTGCAACTGCTCGACATCGGGGGGGAAAAGCACGTTCAATGACAACACAACCAAATCCTCGGCGTTAGCATCTTCATTGTCGACATTGTCAACAAGAACAGGAGGGTCGTCTTCGGAACGAAGAGGATCTGGCTCTTCAACAGGGTTTTCTGGGTCCGGCGGGTCTGTAGCTAGAGCTTGCTCTGATTTTGCGGCAGGAAACACGTCGGACGCAAGATCTCTCAGCATACGAGACCAGTAGAACACAGGGTAGCAGCGGTTCGTGTACTTGGAGGGCCATCCCACAATGTTCGTCACCATCTGCTGTGCGGACAGCTCGCGCTTGCCGATCAGCTGGTTCACCGTTTTGATCATTAGCAACCTGCTGCTCTCCACAGTATCAAGGTCACCGTCAATAGATCTGGGTGGTTTGTCCGCGAGAGCCTTGATTGCAGCACAAAGCGCGGAAAAAACAAAAGCGGTATCCATGGCGCCTTTGATCGTGTAGTTACCCACGTAACTGAACATGGCCAACGCTACAGTTCCAGAGCCGATAGGCTTTACATCCATATTACATCTTTGCATCGCAACAATAATGGGATTATAGGTGTTAACAGAACCATTGCTACATTTTAAAACAATGGTTCCGTCTTCATCGAGGTGGGTATGCTCTGAAGTGTCTCGCGGCAAATGGAATCTGCAGTCCTTGTCGTTGTTTCGCATATTTCTCAACGTTTTTGGCAAGTACTTAAAACAGGTGTCTCCGTGAGTATGAATTTGGGCCGTGTTTTCAAGCACATCCCGCAAGTCCTGATTAAAACTGTAACTAGGACCTGCCTTCCTGGGATCCGTAGGGCGAGACATTACAGGCTGTCCCTTGTACGCATCTTCTGCACGACAATAGGGCACCGTGTTATCAGGCAGGTCCTGGCTGAATACATCCTCGTACCACTTGAATGCCTTTTCCAAGAAAGAAGGATCCTTGCAACGTTCCTGAATTTCCAACGGCGACAGACCATGGTGTAACCAGATCAGTATGTGAATATGAAGGCTACCACGTCCCTGGGCCTCAACAACACCGTAATATACGGAAACTTTGCCAAAGATGCCCAGACCTCTGAGACGGCCGAGGCCCAGGAGAATGTCAAGAAGAAGACGGACAGAGGTATGAAAAGACTCAGCCGCAGCCACCGGATTAAGAGAGACAAACCGAGCACGCTCACTATGTTCTGAGCCAGGCTTCAAGTTATGAAACAGTTGGTCCAGGTCAATATCCCGACCGGCAAGTACCTGAGCAATGGGGTTTTTCGTATCGGCTGGATTAAGAGTGAGAAATACGTGAGGGATACCCTCCCCGTATACAATGGAAGTCATCTCGTTGCGCATTCTCTGGATGTCACCAACGGAACCAGGAATATGGTCCGATATGTAAGTTACATACCGCATTAATTCGGAAGCAGCCTTTTCACCCGAAGATTCTGCCTTGGCAAAAGGGTTTTTCTTCAGTTTTTCCTGATACGTGCTTACAGTATCAGGAGTTATCTGTTGAAACAATTCGTTGACCTTCGGGAACCACGAACGTTTGACGGCCAATTTAGCGTTAAAACCAGCCTGGCGTCTCTGCAAAAGATTACCCATAACAAAGAGGAAGGAGAGATGGGTCTGAAACCGACGATCAGCTCCGCTCAGCAAAAGATGACTGACATGAGTCTTCAGATCAACCTTGCGGAAGGGCGCCTCCTGATTAGAAGAGACGGCCTTGTACTCCATCATACCAACGCCATACGGGAACAGAGTGGGCCACAGATAGCCGTATACCCTAGGATCCTGATACGTGGACAAAGGGCGCGATCCGGAAGGGAACTTGACGTATGGTACAGTGCCAGTCTTGAGAATATCGGTGGCAGCCTTTTTACGATCCGAATAAGAAGAGGCTGAGTTTTTAAGAACCTCGAGAGCAGCTAACTTGGCTTGCTGCCGAGTCGAATCGACACAATCTGCATCGACAACGGTGCACGACGGCATACCACCTCGACCAACAGAGGCAAATTGCTCGTCATGAGCTTGTTGCGTGTAAGAGGAGCCCTCAGAGCTGCTAGAGACGCGGCAAAACTCTTTAACAGGAATAGGAACTCCACTCTCTGGATATTCGGAGGCGTTATCCACGACAGCGCTAGGGACAAGATCACTGTACAAAGGGTTGTGCTGCTGCAGCCAGAGCAAAGCGGCCACAATGTGAGATCTTCGTACCAACAGGGGAGAGTTATCCAGCATCGATGCTGTTACGACTGTGTCGGGAGAACCCACTAGGAGCACACAGATCTCTCCGCACACCAGAGACAATGGAGGGGGCATTACTTGCAGAAACGGGCCGGGATCTTGGGGAAATATACAGACATTACCGCGAGAAGCAAATTGTCCGGTGGGACCCAGCTCAAGCTTGAACATGCACCGCGTAGCCCGCACACGAGCAATGCACTGCTCCTCCAGAAAAGTGAGTGATCGAAGCTCCGGAGGACAGGCACCTGTCCACAGACCATTAGCATAGCTTCGAAGCGGCAACTTGGTAAATTTGTAGAGATGGGAATTAGCAGCAGCTCCACGCTGTACTCTAACAGTATCATTATGACAGAGAGAGCAGAGGGTGAAAGAGTTGTCGACCACGGTGCCAAAATCACACGCCTCCATGCGGGGCTGGTTGCAAACACGACGCAAGACCTCAACGGCTCGCGTCAACAGGCTGATATCTAGCTGGGAAACAGCGACGCGGCGCACGCTCGAAGACGGTTCCCTCTGACCACAGAAGGAGCACTCTGTTTTTTTCAGGGCGTGATTGGAGGAGGCATCAACAAACTCCGAGATAATGTCGGCCTTATCATCGTCAGATATTAAACAGAAGGGTTCTGACGCGGGGACATCAACGGTGGGATCGAGGACTATGTTGCCGCTTTCAAGGTCTGGAACACCGTCAACATCAAGACGAGATGGCGACGAAGTCTCCAATCTCGCTCTCTTTCGGGGACTTGATTCCGATAACAACACGCGTTTGCTACGAGAACCGCCAGCAACGCCCAATCGAAGCCGCAGCTCAAGAGCACTGCTGAGGAATTTGGATTCGGAGAGGGGAGCCGCTTGCAGGTTGGCAGCAGACGCGAGTTCGGAACTTAACAGACAAACAGATGAACATACATGAGCGACAAAGTCCGCTTTCAATTCAGCAACACATTTCTTCTTCTTGGCACTCGAAACAGCGGACACACCCGAATGAACAGTGGCGAGCGAGCGCAATGCACCAGAAGAGAAATAACCAGCACGCAGCAAGCTTTGAAGGGCAGAAGTTTTATTGTCTGCACTAACGTCTACGAAAGCTGAAGCGCGATATTTTGGTGATTCGGAAGACAATGCAACACACGGACCAGCACGCAGAGGTAAGGCAGCATCAACGTCGATTACCATTCGATTAGCAAAGTCAATATCATGTTCGTATTCGCGTTCGTTCAAAGCAGCAGAGCCTGAGCCGGAGCCAGACGCAGAAGGACCACCAGATGCAGTAGCAAGGGACTATAACGAGGTCAGACAGGCACACTCACGCAGGATCAGAAATAAAGACAGACCTGACAACCAAAACTATGCGCTGAAGACTCAGCTTCAGAACGGACGATGAGACGTTCGACAGGAGAGTCGATAGCAAAACTACGCAGCTAGAGGGGGTCAGACGAGGTAACTGAGAGGAGAAGCAGGTGGAGTCAACGCACTTCAGCAACGGGATACGCCACAGGAAGCAGAGAACTCCCAGGCCCAGTAGACGAGGGACGAGGACCGGGGAGCGCAACAGCGGGGCCGTAAAACGTTTCGGGGCTCAAAACAACGGAGGGATAGCGAGGAGGACCAGAGGCAAGAGGATAATCAGGCGTCGGGTAACGAGCTGAGAACGAAGGAAGCTGGGCACTTCCAGCCATAGCAGACGGCACATGAGAAAGGGGGAGAGCTGCGGTATAGCGGTAAGAGGAGCCGGGGTTCAAAACGGCGGAGGGGTAGAGAGGAGGACCAGAGGCCGGAGGCGTTTCAGGCATCGGGAAGCGAGCAGAGGACGAAGGGGGAGCAACAAAGGAAAGAAGTACGAACCAAGGCGTCACAAAGCAGCAAGCGACAACATCAGAGCACAGCACTTCCATATATAGGCGC
>MU411255.1:837-13362 GCA_023547045.1 Mycena sp. WM
TTCATATATCCCGCCTGCCGCACCGCGTACCCCTCGTGACCTTCCTGCAGCGCCTCGTCCTGCATACCCGCACGTAACCCCACCAACGACATCCACCAATCCGCCCGCCAGTCCATGAACTGCAGCACCCGCCGCATCTCTTCCTCCAGGAGGTCGACCTCCTCTGCATAGCGCATAGCTTTTGCACGCGTCTTGACCCACTCGATGCGTAGCGCTATTGATATGTAAGCGCGTCTGTGGGTGGTGGCATTGTAAAAAGGACTTACGCTCGCTCTCTGCCACATCCTCTGCGGTCCCCGTGGTGCCCTCAGACAGCCAGATCCATGACATCGTCTTTGGCTCCGCGGGCGCGTCTGCTCCCTCTGATCCCTCGCGATCGATACGAGCTTTCTTCTTCTTCTTCCGCCCCTTGTTCTTCCCATGTCTCTCATCATCTCCAAAAACAGCGCTTGGCCTACCCCGCACATCCTCCTCCTTCAGCGGCTTCAGATACTGCTCCCACCCCTTCCGCTTCAGCACCGCACCAAGGTTCACGAGCGCTGCGCGCACCGCATGGTACTCGGTGGCGGCGCTGTTAATCCGCGACTGGATCTCTTCCGTTCTCGTCCTGGATCGCAGCTTCGCTTTGACGCCGTGCATCCGATTGCGGTACTGGTACTCGTGCGTGCGGAGTAGGAGCTCGTTCCGCATGGTTTCCAGTGCTGCCACAGCCTGCCCATGACGCAGCTGAAACTCGTAGTCTCGCAGTGTGTCGTCGCAGCGTATGCGAGTACCAACCGCGGAGGGGAGCCACAGCTTCATATCCTGGGCCTTCATCCCCGGGACCGGCTGCGTTGCGCCAACACGCTTCCGCTGAGCCTCGTCGCGTGCGCGCAGGATGGCAACATCCATCATGAACAGCTGCTGGACAGCCATCCAAGCATCAATCTTGCGGCGGAGCTTGGTTTCCCGTTCGATTCGATGTCGCCCCTGGTCCGCGGTCTCATGTTGGCCAATCTGCGCCATGTGCGTCGCTAGAGCACGCCTGTTTGCAGCCCATGTTAGCTATCCATCTATCGGGATCCATAGACAACAAGACTTACTGCGATCCCTCCAACTTAAGCGCCATAGATAACATCTCGGTCTCGTGCATGTCACCACGGACACGCTCATGGTCGACATCGGCGGCTGCAACCTCAGCCAACTTCAGCCGTACCGCCCGCAGATCTTCGCGCTTGATCGTGGATGCAAAAGGGTTGGGCTGGGCACCATCGGCTTCCCAGGCGACCGCCATGGCTGTTCAGGTTTGGACCACAGCCGATGGGAACGATGCTTCCACGTCCACCCACGCTTCCTGTGTGTCCAGCATCAGCGGCACAGTTTTCTGGACTTTGTCTAGCAAGACGGCGCCTGTCAATAAATCAGTTCACAAACATCGTATACACCAAATGAGACCCACGTACCCAGCTTAACAATTTTCTTCCAATTCAAGTACTGAAAATGCGCATCCAGGGTATCGCGTCGAGCTCCGGGGCCCGACACTCTGGTGCTGTTAGATAGGCGGTTTGCATCTGCCCATCCACGTTCCGGCGCCTCCCCGTCGGTACGTCCGACGCCCGGCGTCAGATTGAAAGAGAAGTCGATGTTGCACTGCTCGATGTGTGCTGGGAGATGGAATTTGGGGACGAGGAAGACAACGTGCTTCTCATCCTGCTTGAACTGCACATTGGGGTCGAAGATTCTCATTCGTTCCCAAAGATTTTTGTACCATTGGCACGCTATATCGTACAACACAAACAGCCGCCAGAGGAAGACGCCTGCGAGGCTCATAAAGAACATATAGTCCATGTTAAGATACCTAGCATTGCGGTCAGGACGCGCCCCCACAGAATAAGGAGCACATACCGTTCTCCCTTTTGCAAATCACCCACCCCATTGGGGCGTTTCATATTATGACGGCGCAGTCGACCGTCGCGATACCTGATGAGGCCGTCCCCAGTGCCTCATGGTCCGGTTTGTCAATTGCGGCATGAGCCACACAAGTGCTCCGCTAAGGACAGAGTAAGCTCTATGTCGCCTCAATGCAATAAGCGACCTACCTCTTGCGGTTGATCCCAATGCCTGGCAAGATGGTCCATGTACTTCGTCACCTCACCGAAGAACGCCCAGCCCTTGCTGAGGCCTGGATCACGCTCCTCGCTTGAGACGTCCTTCCGCTGAAGGCGGAAGTTGGCATCGAGAGCGAGGTAGAGAGCATAGATGAAGCTGATGACAAAGAGTCAATCTCAATTCATTGATTGAAATCACAGACTTACGCTTTCTCGAAAGGAATCTTTTCCCAATCGACAGGCAGATTCTTGCCCGGCTGCGGACAGGCAGGGCAGAGTAGCGTGAGCTCTCCCGGCTTCGTAGCGTTAATGCGATCGTTGCTGGGATCGTGTGCTCGCCCTCCGCGTTTAAGCAGCATGAGATGCTGCCACTGACGAGTCATTCGCAAGAACTCATCATACCGCTCCTGATATACGGATCAGCCTCGGCGCTCAGATATTCTGAAGGAGGGGTTACTTACACGGGAGGGATCCAATCCTGTGTTATCTGTCTCGTGTACGAGACTGTTGTAGAACTCGTAGGCCGAGCACTTCGACTCAAACGTCATATGGGCAAAACGGCGGAGAACAGCAAAGGTCGCGGCGGAGCGGGGGTTAGTACCCGTTGCTGGGTAGAGGCGCATGCGTAGAAGCTGTATGTGTTTGGCCTTGGCTGTGGCGCAGTTGCAGTAGTCAAGGCCTACGGCGTGGATGGAGTGGCTATCAATGATCACAAAGTCATCGCCCCAGGCCCTTTCAGGATTAGGGCACGGCTTGCCAGGCGGGTGCCCAAGCTGGATTCGTACTCCCAATGAGCGGAGAGTACAGCGCTCCATTGAGCGCCCATTCCATCTCTATGCAAAATGTGAGCTCCGGAGCTGAATATAGCATCGAAAATCTTACCTCAAGACGATGAAGCGGCATCCGCTCATGTAATGCCGTGACGCTCGCCTTGCAGTACAGACAAGGGTGGAAACAGTCGGAGCAGCGGTATGACGGTGTCGTGGCTTGACATTGAGCACCGGCGCACACTGTTTGCTGCACATAGTCCCCGCGACCGTCATGTCGTACAAGTTCATCGAGGCAGTCCTCTCGATCATCTTGCACCCATTGGGCATGAGGATTGTCCTGCATAAATGACAGTATAGACCAATCGTCCACAAATTTGCACTCACCGAATCACGCAGCGCCCGAGGCAGCTTCTGCAGTCCAAGACCGTACTCATTATCGAAGTCGGCGAAGTCCCCGTCCCAATCCTGACTGGCCGCAGCTGCTGAGGTAGGCGGTGGTGGTGGTGGGGGAGCACGGCTGGTCTTAGGGCCACCTGGAATCTTCTTTGTGGGCGAGGCTGGTATGGCAATCAAGGACTTGGTGGTACGAGCTCTTCCAGCTGCCGTCACCGTGACCGATTGGTGAGGAATGTAGTTGACACGATTGACGGTCGGAGGAAGGACATAGCCCTCAGCTGAGTCGTCACTGTAGCTGCCATCGTTGAGGTCGTCCTCGTCGGCGAGAACCTTGCGTTTGCTGTCTCGGGCCATAGTGGAGTGGAATGGCTGGTGTCGAAACTTGTTGCCGGAAGATCCTCACACTTCGTGCATTAGATCATGGACGTGTATATTCCAGACTGGCAAGACAACGTAGGCTGGATAGATTGTTATCACCTGCAACGAACGGACCACACAAACAATGACTTACATAGACTTAAGACGAGGGACTTGGCAATTAGAGCTACAAAGAGCATTCGGAGGAGCGCTACGGGAACAGGTGCTCGGTATCATCGAATCCGCAAGGTGATGAAGGGCCCAGGCCGTTCTGAGGTCACATTACTGATGCCGAATGGACGAACCCTCACGTGCTCACTGTTTGACATGTCGCGTACATATATTTGCATCTACGTCGTGACAACAACTTCTATCTTGAATATGATCCACATTGCCTTCTATATTGAAGACTTACATGGTATCGTAGATGCTGTTGTCGCCATCAACCACCAGATAGATCTCTGTATTGGTCGCCAAACCTCCGTTCCCCGTATACGCCCCCTCAAATGTGACGCACTCGGACAAATATTCAGCCGCCGTCGTTAGGCTCTGTGCGGAGTGTATTGTCCGATCACCAGGTCCAAAAACATTCCTGGGACATATTCAGATGTTGTAGTATACTTTTAGGAACTTGTACTTGTCGCGCGACATGAGCCCACCAGCAGACAGATACCATTTGCCCCCCATCTCCTCCATAGCCAAACAAAATTTTTCAGCGTCGGCAGCGGTACTGGGCATTTGTAGGAAAGAAGGAAGTAGTAGGAGCACAAGGTGTGATCATCAATTGCGCACCACCCAGTTGAGTAGATACAATCTCAGATCTATTTATCCAATTTGCCCAAGCTGTTCCAGCGGCAATACTTCTCTGATCCCAATCGGGGTGTACCTGTTCAATAGCGGCCGCCTCAACGTTGTGAGCAACAGGCTTGCAAGTGATCACTGCTCCACATCCGGTACTTTAACACTGAACAGGTTGATTTTTCGGAAGGTGTCTCTTGCTCATTGTGAATAGCTTAGAGGAGATCAAACAGCCGGAGTCAAGCGGTTTGTTTCTCATGGAGTTTCTCATAGACTTCCATCACGGGTGCGCACTCCCGCTAGTTAATCACATTTGGATCTCATAAATACCCAAGTGTGCTTGGATAGTATTACCTTGATCAATTTCACAATGCCTCGCGCTCGTCGCCGGTACCAGATGCTCTACCTTCCCTCTGTCCCTAAACCCTTCACTGAGGAACATGTCAAGTTCCTTCGTGATACGCTCGGCCTTTTTCTGTACTACGAGCGCATCAGATCTTCGGGAGTCCCGCAGATCACCAGGCGCACCATCTCGCAGTTGGCACGCGACACTACAGAAAACTTTGTGAACAAGTTTGGATACGACGAGGCGATTGGGGAAGAGGACCAAGCAAAATACTTCATGGGCATTCGTGCAGTGCGTACTGTCTTCGCATCAACAAATGAGCCGCTGATCATTGTCCGCAGAACATAGGCCGCTGGTATCGGGCGGCCCACTTTCGCATGGTCACCTCGGGCGACCCTCTCGTAACCTAATCAAACGTCCGAGACCACCCGGGTCAACAGAAGCGTGTGCAAACGGAGTCAATTATTTTGTGAAGATCAAGGGTAGATGGTACTTGGTACTTACTAACAGTTACTGTGTTTGAAATAAGAGTGATTGTCGATCTCAGTATCCTGCCACAATCAAAAGAAGCAGGTGACTATGCCTTGCATCATGTACATCTGCTTCCATGGCGCCAGATCTACTATCCGACATCGAGTCTGAGTGGTGTTGGGCACAGGTACGGGTCAGACCCGCGGGTTGACGAGTATGGGTCATGGTACTTGTTTTCCTCAACCGGGCATACCCGGACCCGACCCACGGGGTTGAGGGATAATTTACAGGTAGCTTTTGTAGCTCGGGACTATCTCTCCCTCCCTGCTTTTCTTTGCTTTTGGCTCCACTGAAGCTCTTGAATTGGAATCTAGATTCATTTCTGCCTACAAACGAGCTCTGAGGGTGGGCAGGAAGCCACATCAAATCGCCTAGACACACTTTACGATCATAATTTGATCGTAAAGTGTGTCTAGGCGATTTGATATGGCTATGTGATAAGATCGCTCAGCTGATAGGTGAGCTTTCAAAACTCCTTATTGCAAACCGGTTTGAACTACCGAGCTAAAGGCCCAATTTGACGCGTCTTTTGCACTTTGGACACGTCGCAAAGATGGTACTGGGTAGAAAAACTAAACGGTACCTCTGCCTGTGATTTTCCACTTACAGAGGTACTGAATATAGATTTGGACTCACAACTCTAAGCCGTTCCTCCGAAGCCAGAGATGTCTGAGGGTTTTGAGAATAAAATATGAGGATTTCAATGATCAGTCTACAACTCACCAGGAAGTTGACCGTTTCCGGAAAAAAAACCGCGGGTGCCTTTTGGAGCTCTCCCCAACTCCTGCTGCAAAGATTTGAGACGTAGGCAAGGTTGTAGCGAATGCAGCAGCGGGTGGGAAGTAGGACAGACATTGTGATGGCGTCCGAGACAAAGCTGTGCATTCACCTTTGCGTCCGCTTCCCATGTTATCATGCATGTCTTCTGACGTCGAGAGCTCACAGGATGAGGACCAGTACAATTCCGAGGACGAACGCTGCTGTCAGCAAGAATGGGCTGAGTATGAAATTCGGCGCGCAGCGTTTGACCTCAAACGCGCTGAAGCCAAGTGCGTGTTCTCTCTATCATAGCCGATGTCCTTGTAACGATTTGAGAGCAGGAGCAAGAGAGAAAAAGCGCGCGCAGTTCAAAACAAATGGGACCAGTGGAAGGCCGCCTCTGCTCGGTACTACGAGAGGCACCCTGAAGTCAAGGAGAAAAAGAGGCTCAAAGCGGCTGAGCAACGGGGCGCGTTTCTGGTTTTGCTACTAAGGGATAAAGCTCAGCTGCTACTTAGTGCAGCTAAGAAGCTTGCGCGCCGACGGTGGGATCCTGCTCCAAAACGCAAGAGTGATCAGACGCTAGGTGTCTCTCGGGAGGAACCGGACTTGGATCTTACCGCAGACATGCATCCCGCTGCCGACACGCAACTACGTGACTCCCAAAGCGAACCGAACTTGACTTTGACTACGAACATGGTAGAACCCGCCCCTGCCTTCGACACAATGCCAGAGTGAGTACTTGCCACCGGTTATGCGGATCTTTTCGAGCGTGTTTATAGTGTGAGCGTTGTGTGCCAAAGTCCACCCGCGGTCGATAGGTGTGCTTCCACTTGTTTTATTTTAATTGTTTATTTCACTTTAACTGCTGGTACACAACTAAGCTGTGGAGCGAGTAACTCGTACGACGCCCTCAAGAGTGATCCTGCAATCGCGCAAGGGCGGGCCGGCAAGTTTTTGTTACCATTGGAACCATTGGACGAACAACCATCACGAAGGTGCGATTTCCGGTTCCGGGGGTTCTTTTGCTGATGGAAGCAATGCAGATCGAGACCCGAGGTCGCACGCGAAGTTCCGGATACCATATGGACCTCTGTGGCCCCTCAATACGACAGCAGGTTAGTCTCACCTTCTTCGTTCCAATGCATCTTGATTCACATCCAGCTCTAGTGAAGATGATTGATTTGGTTGGGTTTGAGAGATTTAGCTACCATACCATCCCTTGATAAACTTTGTTTTGCTCAGCAACAGCGAGTGGGAAACATAAATATTGCGTCGCAGATCCAATAGAAATGTTGACATGATGGGAGCTTATCACACATGTGTGTTTCGGCATCCGTGGGTGCAATAAATACCCCCGTGGAATCAAAATATTGGCACAGATCGAATAGATCCCGGGGTGATCTGAAATTGATGGATCAAGTGCAAGCAGGCTTTGTTTAACAAGTAAAGAAAGAGAGGGGGGGAAGCTGAATGAAATTGGGGGCGCGAGGAAGAACAGCGCGATGTTAAACTAGACAGAGTGGGGCTACTCTAATCCTCGTTCAACTCAACCCATTTCTCCACCCCGCCATCCTGCCACCTCTGGGCATAGGCCATGAGAGCCTCGTTCTTGTTGTGCTTGCGGCGGTACTGCTGGTTGGGACAGCCCTTGATCTGCCTGTCCGCTTCCTCGCTAATGGGTGAAATGATTAGCATGGGACATCGGTGAGGACCAGGGAACCAAACACTTACATGGTGGTGTAGAGGCCGGGTTCACGGCCAATGAAAACAACCCACCAAGTGCGGGAACCTTGAGGAGCCGCAGCGTGCTCGGCCTCAACCTGGGCGGGGGTCTTGGCAGTAACGCGGACCCAGGTGTCTACGAAACAGAGGATATGTCAAATGGGAGTATTTAGATTGAATGAAAGTACATACGGTCTGCAGCCTCAGCCTCGTGGATGCGGGCGATGAGCGCTGGCACCGACTCTAAAGAAGCGGGGGTCAGCGCGGGGGTAGCAAGTTAGGATGGAAGCTTACTCTGCAACTCTTGGGCGGTGCGGGTCAACCTGACCGAGCGATTGACGAGATCATCGACAGTCGTCAACACCGCCATGAGCTCCTCGTGATTGCTCCCCGTGAGGGATCCGAGTGAGGGGGCGAGCGCATGGGCGGCGGTGTTGGCGGCTGAGTTGTTGGTCATTGCAAGTGGGTAGTAGATAGAGAGAGACGATAGAGGTCTGGTTGGGGGCGTGAGGGCTTAAAAAGAATGGAAAGGGAACACGCGACCACCAGATCGATCTGGATCTTGAGATAGTGTCCCCAAAAGTGGGCAGTGATGCGGTCAAAGGACTCTGGAAGCAATACGCGCGCAACGACCCATGAGATAAATATGAGACATGGCTGAGATACCCATGAGGAAGCATGAGATACGAGGAAAAGAAAAAGCACCGGATTTATCCCTCAATTTGGCCAGAGTTTCCTCCGAAAGACATATCGAGAACTAAATGTTAAGACGAAACGAAAGAGCAAAAACAAAACTTTGTGCCGTCCCCGTCCACCCATCCCATAAAAATCTACCTACCCCCACCCTGCTTCGATGGTTGGCCGATCATGGACAACGCCTGCTCAAAAGCTCTATCTAGAAACGATGCTTCCTACGTACCTGGCGGTGGACGAGCAGCCGAACAACGGCAAGGCCCTGAGCTGCTTCTGGGTTGTCCTCAACGAGGAGTTCTTCCAGCGTTTCCCTGAGCCAGACGCAGCTAAAGTGGGGTCGACGAAAGATGTGAGTCTGGAGCAGAGTACAATGGAAATTTAACTGACCCGTGTTTTTTTTCTAGCGTCTGAAAACCTGGATGTGTTACCGCGCGTCAGACCGGGGTCGCACTGCAGTTACTTTGGTCGGACCAGCAAAGAAGAAGGACTTCCTCTTTCAGCTACTCAGGAAGACTAGGGCGACACGTCCGCTTCGAGCGGTAGAGGTTTACCACCGGTTGCACAAAGCCAAAGTCACCGCTGAGCTCTGTAAGCGGGGGTACGATGAGCTAAATGAGTCCGCGGTCGCCAGGCGCGCCCTTGAGGCCGGCCCGTCAGCCGTGAATATTCTTACGCCAGATGAGCTCAAGGCAGCAGCAGCGACGGAGGCGGCGGCCACCAAGGATTGTGTCGATATGAATTGCAAGCCTCATATGGCCCTGCGGCGGACGACGGTCATAGAGATGCTCGAGGCGGAGTCCGAGGACGTCAAGAACGATGTGCAGGAGAAGATGATAGCCTTGAATCGGGAGCGGTCCCAAGTAATCGAGGATGACGGAGGTGAAGGTGAACGTACACCAGAACAAATGCAGCAGTAAGTTAGTTCACAAACCTCAAAGGACGAGCACTTAATAAGTTGTCCAGCGCAATTGACCAGCTGATGCAAGTGTCGCAGAGAGTCTTGTCTTCCATCGGCCAGGAGACAGGGTGGCACGCCTGCTTGATGGTGGGAGGACCGGTACCCCGCCGTGAGGGAGGGATATCTACGAAAACGTAAGTACCATTTTGGGTTGTAGGCGCATGTCAACAAACATCTGATCGCCGACTTCGCTTTCTGACAGCATCTGCTTGGGTACAACACCGCTGGGAAGCGACTTCCAAGCTTTCCACCCCGATTTCGACAAGTTTGTCAAGACAGAATTCGCCAAGTACCTGAAACGAGCTTTTCGTGAGTGCTCTCTCGGGGCTGTGGGTTTTGACTGACACTTTCGGCAGTGCAGGAAGTCCGCAAAAAGAGGGCACTGGTCCCAGATGGTGCGGTCGAGACGGCAGATGCCTTGGATGGCCTCCTTCCGATGGATCCCGAATTGGCCGACGACGAGGTCATCAAAGCCAGCGATGTAGACATTCCGCCCCCGCTTGCTTTCCCCTCCATCGCTTCTCAGACGCCTGCTGTACCTGTCACTCAGCCCACTCTGACCGATACCCCTCTGCCTATCCCCCCTTACTTCGACGAGACTATACTGGATATCAATCGGGACTACAGCGAGACATTCTTGGGCGACATCAACCTTGATCTGTTTGGAGGCAGTGAATACAGCAACGACTGCGACGTCCCGACGCTTCAGCCCGACGAGACTCCCTCATTCACCTGTTATCCACCCACTTTTGATGCAGACGGGGAAGACCTTGACCCTGTGCTCTCAACACCCCAGGCGCGGGTGACCGACGCCTTCCAGCCAGCCCCCTCGTTTATACCTCCCGTACCCAGGCCCAGGCCGATCTATCGGGGGTCGGGGCTCGAGAGCAAGGCGTTGCCTTTCCAGGCGTCCACTCAGACGCCGTCGCCACTGGCTCGAGTGACGTCAGAGGCAATCAACGTGGTCGCCACGCCAACGCCGCCCCAAGGCAGCTCTCCTCCTCTCTTCCATGGACGAACCGCACTGGCGGCTTTCACAGCGTCGCTCGCTCAAGCGACTGCTGCTGTCA
The DNA here is from genome assembly GCA_023547045.1 of Mycena sp. WM. Classification (NCBI taxonomy): domain Eukaryota; kingdom Fungi; phylum Basidiomycota; class Agaricomycetes; order Agaricales; family Mycenaceae; genus Mycena; species Mycena sp. WM. The sequence goes on from MU411255.1 coordinate 11,328, forward strand.
CAGGGCCTTCCACCGGAGCATCCGAAGCGACGATTGTAACTGCACCAGCAGCAGGCTATATCGCAGCTGTGCCTGCCTTGGATACCTCTGCCGCATCTGTCCCCGCTCCCCCTCCTGCACCGGTCCCTGGTCCGTCTCCTATACCTCGTGCTACTCCGGCGCTCTCTGCCGTTTCCGTATCTGTCCCCACTCCCACTCATGTCCCCACCGTCGTCACGCCCACACTCGCAGCGCTCCCCGCCATTCCTACACCCGTCACCACTCCTGCTCCTGCTTCTGTCCCCGCCGTGGCACCCCCCACCCCCCCGGCGCTGCCTGCTGTTCCCCAATACATCGTGTCTCAGCCGATGGGAAATATTCCGAAGGGTCATCCTCTGGCTGAGGCAACGGCACCTCCTGCCAAACGGGGATGTGGCAGGCCAAAGAAAACTCCCGCTGCTGTTGACTCCTCCGTATCCGAGGAGATTCCCACCGCACCCTCGATGGTGGCAGCCGCTCATCAGGACTCCTCTGCATCCGAGGAGATTCCCGCTTTGATGGGTGCAGCTGCTCGTCAGGAGTCGGCTCGCCTTCGTCGTGTCGAGGCCGAGCAGCGGGAGACTCGGCAAGAAATGCTCAGGCGGTCCAAAGCGGTGGAAGACCAGGCAGCAGCTGCTGACGCAGAGGCGAAGCGTGCTGCCGCAGCTCGTCGCAACCCGGCCGGCGGTGCGGACCTCGTTGTTGTGTCGCAGCCACAGTGCACGCTGAAGCCGGCACGCAATCTGGATGGCACCCCTGTCATCCAGGTCGGCATCAGAAGACGTGGGGATATGAGTGGGCCGAGCCTTCTTCCCGTCGTGCCGTTTGATGCTAATGCCCATCGGGCAGAGGAGGATGCAGAGTTGCTGCAAAAGCTCGTGGGGAAGGGCAAGAAGAAGGCCGTCGAGCCGGCGCCGAAGCCGGTGTCCAGAAAGGGGAAGGGGAAGCAGAAGGCTGTCGACACGGCGCCCGTTGCCGCTGGGACAAAACGCAAGGCGACCGCCGGTGCCGGCACAACCGCTGCAAAGTAAGTTATCCCTACCCTGCTCAACTTTGTGTTGCTGACTCGGGGCCCCACAGAAAGGCGCGTAGGTAGACTGTCGCAACGTTGATAGCTGCTCAACCAGCTCAATATGAGGGGGAGTGGCTCAACCCACTGTGTCCCTTGGGAGTGTTATTTTACGGTGCTCAACCACCATCTGCCTTCAACGGTATTTTTCATACATACCTTATCGTAGCGTAGCGTATCTTTTTTGCTCTTCGTAGTGTGTTTGTAGAATTTGACAAATACACAGAGTTCTCAGTGTCCTTGTGTCCATTTTGAGAGCATCTGAGCTGCTGCACGACCTCGACTTTTGGGGATTTGATGGCTTGACTTATTCATTTTGGACTTGGTCGCAAAAACTGGTGGAACTGCCGATCCGGGCCGGCGAGCGCTTATCAAGATGGGCTTATCAAGGTGCGCTTATCGCTAGATAAGCATCTGGCATCTGTCTTTCAAAGACGTCTCTAACTGGGATCCAAGGCCTAATGAAAGTGTGCAGCGTTGCACAATTAAGCTTGAATAGTGCATCCCGAGTATCTGACAGAACAAAAAAAATTAACGGCAATTATATTCTTTCTATTTTAGCAGAGGATAGTACACAGCGAAGCAGTATGGGACGGCGGTATGAATTGATTGACGGCATTGAGAGTCGGGGTAGCATCAGTAGCATGTAAGCTAGGATGGTTGGGAACAAGCCAAACGGCAGACGGACGGACGGAACGGTGGCGCGCAACCAGGCCTAGGTGCGGAAGAAGCCGGCTGAGAGCAGAAGACCTTGATGGGCAACAGGTGCAAGCAGATCACGCCGCAATGATTCTGCGCGGCCCCCCATCAAATTGAGCTTTTTTACGGGCTCATTTACGTCCGTAATAAGAGCTTTCGGGACCCCAGAATCTGAAGGTGAGTTTCTAGAGCTAAAATAGAGAGCTTAAGCCCAAGTGGCATGCTGCTTTTAGGTTGTGCAAAAAGCGG
>MU411257.1:1305-13339 GCA_023547045.1 Mycena sp. WM
CGGCGTCGACCCAGTGGCCCTCGCCTTCTTCGTTGCGTTGGCGAATCTGGATTCGGTGGTGGGCGAAATCTATCCCGACGATGGATGTGCTGAAGTGGAAGACGATGGAAGGGGCAGCGGCTTTGCAGCCTTCGTATAATGCGTTTGCAAGGGCGGCACGATGCGCAACCTGAGAGTTTTAGACGCCGTCCAGCGAAATAATAGATAGATGCTCACTCGATGCGGCTGGCCATATCGCTCCGCGACATGCGCGAGTTTCACATTCGTGAGTTCCTCGTCTGTGGCGCCAGCTAATATCATCATGAGCTCAGGTCTTACAAGTGGCAGACAGCCAACCCACCACGGACGGACGCCTCCTCCATCTCCACCGCATCGTCAGCCAAGTGCTCCCACACACCCAGCCGCTGCAGCTGCCTCGAAAGATTCGGCGCAACCTGGATACCCGCGCCCACGAAGCCCAAGTTGCTGGCGACTTCGTATACGTGGATGTGGGTGAATCCGTTCCGCGCCAGGGCGAGCGCCGCGGCGAGCCCGCTCATGCCTGCCCCCGCAATGGCGATACGCAGTGTTTGGCCTAGCGGCGCGGTCATCTATGTATGTGAACGAATATCTCTGCGACTCCCAGCGCTTGGTATGGCTCGGGGTGTGAGGTCAGCGGCATCAGCGACGAACCCATGACCCGACTAGTTGGAAGATCGAAAGAACTTTCACACATAGGAAATCCCTCCAGAACATCGAGTTATCCATCGGACATCCTCTGTGCTTGAACGCCACCGGAGTCGTGGCTGCACAGTGCGAATTGCAGTCTCGTCGGTCTGAGTCCAGTTGACCGAGACCGAGGACAAGACATCTCCGTTGATGAGAGGAATGAAGGACGGTTTTCTGCATTCAAAATTCGTGTAGAACTTAGTCGAAAACTTGCAGACAAAAAGCGGATGACGAGGGACGCAGGCAAGTCCCAATAAGGAAATCCAATGTGCACTTCTTCAAAGTTCAAGCTGTCGGCATTCGCTTTTAAGTCGCCTGCCTTCCGACTGCTACTTTTTCTCTTCTTTTGCGGTCAACGCCGGCAAGCCGCAAACTCCCGCCCAAGGACGCTCCAGAAATTACTACGGCGAAATGTATTTTGTCGGAGACTCGGAGTTGTGTCACCTGGTGACTAAGCTCGGTCCGGCAAACAGACGCCCTTGCCAAGCACCCACAGACATCAATCAGCAGGCTGCATATTGAGTCTGAGTCCGTTAAAAAAAATGCTACAACACTCTCATAATTCATCTGCTCAAAGGTTTGTACATCTGTCTACATCTACCTACGAGCGGCTACATGCGGCTATGTTGGCCAACATGCGGCTACGTCGACCGACGAACGTAGACTTGACGTAGACCAATGTGGACCGATTGTAGACATATGTAGACTAACTGCATCTACATCATGTAAACACATGGGTCCATCTACCTTTGGCTACGGGGGTAGACAGACCCTCTGTCTACATGGGGTGGGAACACAGTGAATGTTGAGGAACATGCGCACCGGATAGGCAAAGGATAGTGCCTCGTCCGCCTTCGGACTCTAATTGACAGACGTGCAAATCTGCGTGTAGGATCATTGTATCCGATATGAAAGAGTATAACAAGCTCTAGACAGCTTTGGAACGCTCCTGAGCGGTATCCCAGTCATTCACGACTTCCAACACCGCGTCCACATGCTCCACCGATAGGTCCATGTTTGCGTCGAGTGCAATGCATTGTGCGCTGCTCACGATATTTTTTATCTACAGCGCCAAACTAACTGAGAAAACCACAACAGCCGAACTCAACGAATGTACCTGTCTGCCGTTCTTGGGAATCTTGGCCAGTCGATCAAGGTCTTCGGGACTGACGTCGTTGGGGTTCTTGATTACCTTGGCGAAGAAGGTCTGCCAAATCTGTCTGCGCGATTCGAAACCAAGGTCTGGGTAATGGATGGATAGATGGATCCGACCTGGAATTGGGTTGAGTTACGTGGGTGAAGAGGAAGATACAACCGGACGCACTCTCGAAAGCAGGGTCGCAGTCTGCGATCAAGTTAGTCGTCAGGATCAAAATCCCCTGGTAATACTCCAGCTGTCTGAGAAAGATGGACACAAGTGCATTGCGCCTAACGTCGACCATGTTTCGTTTTGCTAGAAACACCTCGGCTTCATCGAGGATCAGCACCGCGTCCCACATTTGGGCAATCTGCATGACGAGCTTCAACCGCTCGTCAAGCTCTTTGGGCTCCGTGCCAAGCTCTCCGGCACTAACAGAGTATAGTGGACGCTGGGTCATCTCTGCGACAGCTTCAGCGGTGAGGGTTTTGCCGCATCCTGGACTCCCTGAAAAGAGACCAATGAGCCCCTTGCCTTTGCCTTTCACAATGTCATCAAATGTCGCAGTATGTCGGGCGTGGCTTTTGAAGAGCGAATTTATTACTAATTTTTGCTTCTCGCCGAGGACGAGCGATCTGAACGCTTCGTCTGACCAGACAATATCTTCGAGTCGGTCCATTGCGAAGCCACCTAGGGCTGGTCAGTTGTTGAACATGTCTACTGAATCTTTACCTACCCCACATCTTAACACCAAAACAGAAGCCTAGTACGACTGGCGTACAAATCATGTGTTGCTGATCGGTGAGGTGTCGGGGGTCCACTCGTCTGTGTACTGACAGATTATACGTGCAGTTCGGCTCAAAGAGACGGAACGCAGCTGGATCAATCATCACGCGTCCATACGTCTGTATCCGGCTTCAATGAAGAAACCAAACGTTAACATAAACCAACGCACGGCAAACTTGAATTTCATGACCATCCAGGTCGCCGTGTTTCTTGACTCCCGCATTGCAGGACCACTGATCTCGTGGTAGCTGTGAGCGGCAAGGTTGACGAATTTTTGGCCCCGCTTCTTGGCAGATTCACAGACGGCCTGTTTATCTGAATGGTAGTCCAATGGGAATACTGCGAGATCTTGTATCCTGCGGGCGCCGACAAACGCGTCGATCTCCAGTGTATCACGAGCAAATCCGAATGAACTCCCATCGTTGTTAATCACGTCGCAAACAATTGCGGCATAGTAAGATCCGTCCTGGGGCCGTTTCCTATATTCTAAGGTCCGCGCAAGCAGAATCTGCATTTGTTCTGTGTGCGGATGGAAGCGATAAACCAGGGTGTTTGGTGGGAAGAGCACCCAGAGAAGTTTATATGAAATTTCCTTGTGAGAGAGCAAATTGAGGTCACCGATAGTACTGCCGTATTCTTCCTCAATGTATTGAAGCGCCGTCATGATGTCTGCGGTGAGGGCGCTGTCCGAATCGATTTTGGAGTCTTCCAATTTTTTGGCAAGACCTAGGCGACTATGGAATAAGCCCTGGGATGTGATCTGAAACGCGGAGTCTGATGAGCCCTGCCTTTTATTCCTGTTCCTGAACTTACAGTAGCATTGTTCGGAGTAAGATTCGAACCCTCCACATCCTTGTTTATATCCAAGAGTGTCTTGCACAAAGCCGGGCTCTTGATGTCAACAAGTGTTTCTTCATGCTCTCCCTTCCTGCCGATTATACGGCGGACAACGATTACTGGTTTTTTGTGGTCGAACTTTTTGGCCTTGTTTTTATTGGTCTTTCGGAGAGTGACTGAGAAGGTTCGCCTAGATTCAACGTCAGAATGACAGCCAAGTCGCGTGCGTATATTCAATCGAGACCCACAAATCGAAACTGTTCCTAGTCAGTAGGGGTTCGTACACTAACGCGTAGCTTACTATTCGTCGTAGCGAAGGATTCGTGAGTGCAGTTGTTCAGGTTCAGAATGACCGGTGGTGTCCACATCGGTTGGCTGGTCACTGCCATTAACTCCGCTCATGATTTGACGCAATATCTGTTGTGATGGGGGCGGCGGACGGAGAGTGTACGCATTTCATCTGTACACTCGATCGGGCTTTATGCAATTCAAAGCCCATGAGAGAACAACTCAACAGCCATCCTATATCCTCGTCACTCCGAATTGCCGATGATGTCGAACGGCGAGAAGCATGGATATATATAACTCCAACAGATTCCCGGTTCCTATGTTTCCAATCTGAGTCGAACAGCTATCCAGTAGTTATTGTCATCAACCGAGGATACCGGGAGCCCAGAACCAGAATCTCTCTCTCCGCATGCAAACTTGCCTTGTGCAGAAGGAGATTACTAGAAGGGCTCACCAATTGGCGCTCAAGAATAAGAAGGAATCTCAACCAAACGGCATGCCGAGATCTTTGCCCAAAATAGAAACTCCTACCGGTGCCTGGGCCGGCTCCTAGGCCGAGAGCTGCGACCTCGGGGCATCCCTTCTCCCTGCACTATACTCACATGGAATGCAGAAACTCGGGTCTTCAGTCAAAGATATGCTACCGGATTGAGCATTTCAGAACAAACTCGCAACTAGCAATCAATCAGCACATGGAGATGATCTTTTATAGACTCCTGTCCGTCTGTCTGTATGTATGTCCAGAAGCTATCTCTGTAATTGGATCTCGGTCCGCTTTATCGCTTGCTCAGACACGACCTTAGGGATCCCATTTATGCCGCCTGGGGCCCGCTGTTACAAACCACATTTTCTTGCTTTTTTGTTGGGTTCTCTGAAGCAGTTGGAGTGCTCTGCAACAGCCGACATCTTGCTTTACACAGATGAAGCTATCTTTGAGTCACTTGACTCCACCGTTTCCTGATTGCCACCAGAACCGACATCGGGTACGTTCCCAATCCACGGAGCGCCGCGTCGTCCTCTGGCTATATTTATGAATATAACAGCCATTCAACAGCAACACACCTTCCCGACAGACGGAAGAGTTATGGATCCGATGCTTCGGGCGCTATATATTGGAGTAACAGTCCTTCTCGGTGATACAGGGAGCTAAGAAGCAAGGATATATAAAAATTTGACGCCCACTCATTACTAGCAACGGTTCAAGTTCTTTTCTACTCACACATCGTAGTTCAACTTTTCAAGCATTTGGACCGCACAATAATATCCCCCCCCCATCTGGAAGTGGTTCAAGCTATTTTTCAGATGGCAACCTTCAGATAATACTCGTACTGGCTTGGGATGTGTTTGAGCTGGTAGCGCTACACAGCTTAATCTCGTGAACCCGGTGATCCCAGGCATTGAAAAGCACCCGTGTCCGATAGGGCTTTACGCGCGCGTGATGCGGCCGGGGATTCACTCTCGCCGTGTGCTATCTTCGAGCTTTACAGCACTCATCCTATCTTCTGGTTTTCTATAATAATAAAAAAGGCGGTGGGGGTGGCATAAAAGTGGGTCACTCATGCGCGGTGTGTGCCCATATCACGACTGGAAGACAGCTGTGAGTGAGGAAGACATTGTAATCGGTGCCCAATGCAAGTACTCTTCCAAGTTTGTGTCCACTTCTTGATCGCCGTCGTAGGTATCACGATAATACCGAGTCCGCCTTCAGGCGCGCACTGCACGAATATATGAAAACCTTATCGGCCAGAACGCAGAAACAAAGCTTCATCTTGTCCTGCTCTCCTGCAGGGACCCCGATCACACCCGAAGCCATACATGCCTCGATTCAAGGCATCGAACAACGACATTCGGAACGGCCTGGAGTGAAGGTTCTTCATAGGATTCTGGGACCTGTTATCGAAGTCCTCAAGGGTTACGATTCCATTCTCGGGACCTTGGGTATGCACATCTCTTCTCGTTTTCTTGGCTTGCAACTCAACTCCCGGATAGCTTCGGTAGATCCTATGCCGTCTGCCATTGTGTGGGGAGGGTTGAAGATCATCATTGACGTGCGTCCATTGATTTTTGAATTCTACTCTTCTAGACGAGTCTCACATTGCCTGCTTAGGGAGTCCACCGTTTCCTCAATCTGTTTGAGACTATCAAAAAGGAGCTGGAGATGCTTACGATCCAACTAAACCGCATCAACGAATACCACTATCTCTACGGCAATTGCGACAAGCTCCAAGAATTATTTTGCAATTCGTTCATAAATATGCTCCGTTTTTGGAGCAGGGTCGACAAAGAATGCAACAGGCGGTGTAAGTAGGATCTGAGGTGCGGTGTACACCACACTGACTGACTTCAGCCTTTGCTACCGGGCTACTGAAAGCGGCGACTTCCTTCAGTACAAACAAGCTCAACTTGATCATCAAAGACCTCAAAGACGACGCAGATCAAATTGAGAAATATGCCTCCATACTGGAGGCCAGTATGGGGAAAAAGGAACGGCAAGCAGCGGAGCTCGACAGATTTTGCAATAGTTTAGAGAGAACTGCTGCCGAGAGAGAACGGAGCGCACAAGCAGCATCGCGCAAGGAAGACGAATGCGATCGGCAAGGTCTTTAAATCCTCTGTCCTTTCTATCGACCATCTTTGAACGTATCAGTAGGAGCACGCTATCGCGAGATCAGTACATGGCTCTCTGCCCGCCTGGAAAATTTAAACGAAGGCAACATGAGCCAATTCCTGGCTTACAAGGAACGGCACTTGAATGGAACCTGTGACTGGCTCCTCCAAAACTCCACGTACATCGACTGGCGTGATGGAGGGTCGTCTTCTATACTCTGGGTACACGCTCCGCCCGCGGCGGGAAAATCTGTCCTGGCAACTCACGTCATACAGGTCATCATGGATTCTGCCAAAACAGTGGTCTATCACTTCTATCGCTTTGATCAAACGACCTCGGCTTCTGAGACCCTTCGTCTTCTTGCGAGCCAGCTGTTTGATGCGTATTGGAATCATACCCAACACATTCCACAGGAAATGTATCTAAAAACGAGGAAAAGTCTCTGTTCGCTTGACAACGCTAAAGATCTGCTTACGACGCTCGTGGTGCTCCTTCCTGAAACCTATTTTATCCTGGATGGCCTCGACGAGGAGTGCAAGGGTCTCAACAGTACTCGATGGAAGGAAGCGGTCACTGTACTGGACTTTCTTTTGAGTATCACGAAGGACTCTCCTACTCGTGTGCGGCTTTGGTGTAGCAGCCAGTACCACCCCGATATCAACACAAAACTGAAGGACCATACGGTCCTTGACATCCAGCATGAAGTGAAGCAGGACGTGTCACTTTACCTCTCGCGAGACAACCCAGAGCTCAGCGAATTGGAGGTATCCGATCTCGATAAGGATAATATATTACGAAGTCTGCAGAGCAGAGCAGAGGGTAATTTTTTGTGGGCCAGGTTGATGATCGAAAGCTTGAAGGTAAGACGTTTGTACTGCATTTTTCCCATACACTTTATTGAATTTAAATTCTAAACCACAGGAAACCTCCAGCTTGACGGAAATGAAGAGCCTTGTTTCATCCGGGCTTCCTGAAACATTGTATGATTACTACCGCCGGATTTTCGCCCGCTTTGAGCAACCTCTGCAGAGGGCACTAGTTGGGTAGGTGACCTATTGACATGTTGGAGGAAAACCAAGACTGACCAAGATTTATAGCAAGATCTTTGCCCTCGTTGCGTTCGCCCGCCGACCCCTACGGATGAAGGAATTGCGTGAGGCAGTTGGCTTGCTTCAGAGCAAGAATCCACGATCGTTGAATCAAGCCGACATGCTGTTCGGATCGAAACTACGCAAACTGCTCCCACCGTTGATAGAAACACGGCAGGATGGATGTACTGACCCTGACGATTGCACATGCAATCTATTCCATGCGACTGTTCTGCATTTCATTCTCGACCATCCCGATGTGCTGCAGAGTGGCTTGCAAGATCCCGCCGCCGATCTCGCGATCACTCCGGATGTCATTGCGAACGCTTGTTTGCTCTATCTATCGCAGTCACGGTACTCCCGACTGCTTCGAAAGCGCGACACCGGGAAGTGGGTTGATGCATTTGGAGAATCGATCGACCGCCACCACTTTCTTCTCTACAGTGCGAAATATTGGGACAAAGGATTGGACCTCATAACTCACTTCTCCACGCATCTCGACACCCGCGTCACTTCGTTCATCAAATCATCAAATTTCGAGACTTTGGTGCAGGTCCAGAGTTTGTGGGTTGATGCCCAGTTTGAAGTGTTCCGCATCATAGGCGATGACAAACGAACATTTCTTCGGCGCATGTTCCCACTCTGGTTCACTGCACAATGTGTCACAGGATCTGAAGGAATGAGACTATGGCGGGACTTCAGAGGTTTTCTACATGAGTGGAAATACCTCCTGGCCTGCCACAGATGTCAAGACCCGGATTGCATCACCTCCCCATACCCCGGCGAATTGGATCGCTGTTGGTGGCCTGCACTGGGTCCCCAGAATTTCTTGTCTCAGTTGAAATGCAGATACACTACATTTTCGTTCGGCAAGCCGGATGGGAATAACACACAGTGCTTTGAAGGCGTGGCAGCTGAAGAGGTGGTGACTTTGAGACTCGCGTACGTTTCCGAATCCTCACATTACTCCCGGTCAAATCACGTCTACTTTCTAGGCTCAGGGACTCGGCAAGCGGAGAACTCCAATTCACGTGTGAACAGTGGTCTTGCACCCGCAGTCGTGTGCCGACATTGAAGCACATTCAGACCATTGTGACGGATGAAAAAACAACAAGTTGGCTGTCATACGTGAAGCATCCGACACAGGGGAGTTCCAAAATGCACGTCGGGCAAACCCAGCCGGCAACTTTCACACAGTCAAATCAATTTCTCCGTATCGGTTCACAGTTATTTTCGCGGAATAACTCGGGCGATTACATAGGAATACCAGGATTCAATGCTTCATACTTTAATCACGCACCATGTCTTGAAGACTTCGCCAAGAGGGGCAATGTGACCGTGCTTACAACCCGACGGTGTGCAGTCAGTGCACCAGCCTATGACACTGGGCTGTCAGATGGAAACGTGGATACCTTTGGAGCTGATTTCACGAAGATGGAAGCGATGTCTGTGTTCCGGTCTTGGGAGGATGCTGGGACCGATTCTAACAGTGATTCTTCCAACGAGTCTGATACTTCGACCGATTCCGAAAATGTCGGCGGGTACGAGACCTGGAGCGAGTGTTCAACTGAACATTCGGAGATATTCGCCGACGATATCATCACGCCTTGGGCAGGCCCTGCCAGTGATATCGAAGATGACAAATTCCCTGACTCGGACTCGCCCAACGAGAGCACAAGCGATGAGGGTGATGTAGAATCGGAGGCAGAGGATTCAGATATCGAACCACTATCAGTTATCGGATATGGCATATGGCACGATGACGAGCGAGATAACACATGGCTCGTATCTGACTCAGAAGATGAAGATGGCTTGCAAATTCCACGAGTGGCAACGTTACAGAACTGGAATCCTCAACCACACACTGGATTGGAAGCAGCTATTACCATTTTCGACAGTTCTGACTCGGAAGGCACTCCACTCAAAATCTTTCATTTTAAAAGGGCCCTGCCATTCCTACTTTACGACTCCCCCCCTGTAATACATCCCTCCAAAAGCCTGGTGGTGTGGCCGCTCAGCGGAGGGGACGTTCTTTTCGCAGATTTCGTCGCCAAGACGTATTTTGTACGGAAATTGAGACCGTCAACTTCGCGCAGTACGCCGTTCCCATTGACCCCTCTCGTGATGCTAAACAAAGGTCCCAACAGCACGGCATATATTTATGAAGTGTCGATTCTCCCCGTGTGGTCGTCATATCCACGTTGCCTCACTTGAGGGGCAGCAGACGCCTGTCTCTAGACGAAAGAAGAATAATCCAGATTATCCAAAACCCCCTCTAAAACTGGCCTTGCTTGTATCAACTTACCTTCTCTCTGATAGAAGAACCAGCCGGAGCCCCCCATCTCTCATCCATCGAGTCAGGATAGATCTAGGTTCAACTACATCCATATCAGTTTCAAAACTCCTTTGCACGTTGACGTGGACGTCCACAGCACTTTACTTCACGCGCAGCGACAATATTTTGAACGTCTTTCGCATCCCGCTCTTCCGCTCGTACCATGACGGGGATGGAACGCAAGAAATGGAATGTCCCGTTCTGGTCCCCCGAAAGCCGATATTTTTACCTGAAACGGCAGAGAACCGTTCCGTGCACTTCTTCCCACCAGACGAAGAGAATCCGATCTGCAAGGTCATCATTGGAACTGAAACACGAGGAAAAACAGTCAACGAGACGCAAGCTGCCGACCAGTTCTTTGTGGCACCTGAGGATTCTTCCTCAAAATATGTAATCGGCCTTCAAGGTCGTCTCACACCTCTAGTGGGATGTTACCTTGATGAACAAACAGACCTCGGTGGCTGGCGCAGATCGGACAACCGTTCTGAGCTCCCCGGGGATCTTGGCATCGGTCAATTGGATCAACGTTTGGAGAAATTCGACCCCGAGGACGATTGCGACTGTGCGTGCCTTATTTTACCCATTCCAAAGTTCTTACGTCCTGCATAGTGGAGCCCTATATATTTTGAACGTTGAAAATTGGGAATGCTGAAGTTGATGGTACCGGAAACAGATGCCTCTGTCTCTCGTAGCGTATTGTTCGCATGTCTTTGCCCTTGATATATTTTTTATGGCACAGGTTCGTTATGGAAATCGAACCGTGAGAGCGGTGCATCCGTCCCGATCCGAACTTACGGCAAATAAAATAAGGCTGCATATTTGATCATGAAGATTGCAAGTTGGGATGCAGCTGGATAGCTCAGGTTCTGAGTAGGTGTCCCCGTGGCTCGGGCTCGAGTATGCTGGGTCACCGTGTACATGTTGCGAGATGCCGCGTGTCGCTTTATGCGGCAATTTGGCGCTGACCCCGGCTGAGTGTCTTCAAGTTTGGGCGGGGAAATGCCGCTCATGCTTGACCGCCTTCTCGGACTTCTTTTTCGTCATTCCTTGACTTGATTATGCAGCCCAATTCATATCTTCTCTCCTCCCTACCTCCTCCTTCTCCTTCGCCCCTCCCCCTCCCCATCTCCATCCCTCTTTTCTTTTCCCTGTCTTCCTAACTTTTCCTTCGTCCGCGCTACGGCGCCAACGCCGCTGTTCTCCTGCAGAGCCCATTCGATTATGTTTCACAATGCAAAATTCTAGGCCATTTCGATCCGCGCAGATGTGGAGCCGGAGAATCCCGGTTGTATTATCTGAGACTGGGTACTGGGCCACCTTGGCATTTTTCGCCCCAAGGCTATACGCACAGTTGAGTATGTACAGGTATATGAGCTTTCAAACGAAGGTATGCATCCTATGAGCGAGTGGATTATTTTTCCCCGAATTTATATCATGATTTGAGGGCTTTCCAAATTTTCTTTTCGGTGGTATCCACAAAAGACAAAAAACGGGCTAGTGGGCCACCCGCTCAATCCCTCCGTTGACATTGGTACTGTTCACCGAATCGCATTCCAAATCATTTAAGAGATATAATTACAATATTCCATACACATGAACTGTACATCTGAGGAATATTAGGGCCGTAACTATTTCCCTTTCCAGCCAAGGAGAGGGGTGAAATGGCGATCTGAACTGAACTGCATATCCTTCAAAGCAAAAGGTGTGTCAACAGCCCGAATTAAGGCCCAGATAGGTGAATAGGATGTATCGGAACATGATTGATTCCAAAAAATATTACCCACATGCCTTGAACCCCTCGAACAAAATCCATCTTTACGCCCAACTCAAATTTGCCGGTTTTCAGTAGTTGCCCGCCGTGACAGGGAAGTCGGACAGTTAAAAGTCCAACTATCGGGGAGAATATGTACACAGATAGTGGTTTGGAATACAGCAACCAAGTTCTAGGTCCGTGGCAAACACGGGTGGTTCGCTACGCAGGTAGCCGAATTGTGCCACTCGGGGTCAGGTTAAGGTCTTCTTCAAGGATTGTAGGGTAGTTACAGAACCATTTTTGAGGATGAGACCATCCAATATCATATCTATGAATGAGGGGAAGAGAACGAGCCCAAAACTATGCGAATCGACGGGGAATTGGTGGAGAAACAGGCGAAAAACGAGCGCCCAGTCTGCTCGGAGATAAGAAATGATGTTCACATGCCGGCATCTTGATCCAAAACGTCCCACAGTTTTTGATCGCCGCGTCG
>MU411294.1:1744-13165 GCA_023547045.1 Mycena sp. WM
CCTCCGGCGGTGGCCGGTGGGAACCCAAGCCCGAGGCTGTCGATCCTGCGCTGCGCGTGCCCATCATCGGCGGGAAGGCACCGTATGAGCTCGAGATGGAGCGCGAGGAGGCGGAAGAGCGGAGGCGGAGAAGTAATCCAGTCATACGGGACGGTGGTGCGTTCTTTTCCCTCCTTCTGGGTTGCGGATATCTGAGCTAATTTATGACATAGACTTCCAATACCGCTTCCCCGCCGTTTGCGACCCCGAGCCCGTCGTGCTCGAGCGCCCGCCGATACAGCTGTCCACATTCTAGTCTCCCTTGCGTCCGCGCCCACGTCATCTTCACCCACCCATGCTTCCACACCACCTGCGCGGCTATTTTTATTGCTGTATATTGCTTTTATGCTCTGTGTCTCTGTCTCCCCCAGCTGTCTGTTTGCCACTGTCACCAACACTTCTCGTCTTGCCCTGCACATCCGATATGTATACTGCTAGCCCACACTACAATATGTTGTCCAGTTTGCTTTGCCCCTTGCCTTTGCGCCACTACCTCCTGCTTATGCCACCATTCATAATCTGTTCTATACATACCCCGCCCCGCGTATGATTTGTACATTTATTTCTTGTTGTCTTCCGTACGATACGTATCCCTGCTTGACACTCTGCCTGCTACCTCCTCTTGCTTGCCGCGCCACCCCCGCTCCACCATATATACTGTATTGTAGCAATAACATCTGTCCCCTTGTGCCTCTTCCCCGTGGCGCGTCTTATGATGTCCCTGACTTGAATTTATAAATTGGCCGAAACGCGGATTTTTGAATTTCTAGGTATCGTAGGAGGAATCGAAAGTCAGACACGCAAGAAGGCAGACTTATGCAAACGCTGCCGGCGTGGGACCACAAAAAACGAGATGAGATGAAGCGGCTTCCTGGACAAGGGCGAGGAAGGGGGATGTATCAGAATCGGCAGTTCCACACATTGCAGATTCGGCACTCTGCGTTCAAGTTCGGCACTAGTGCCGTATCTGAATCAAGTGCGGCACTTGGCCCAATTTGGCAATGTGCCGACGATCTTTCAACGAACACCATAGAATGTTGTCGAAAGTGCAGCACACAATTTTTTTTCGCGGCTACTAGTCAAGCACGCTCGTCCACACGAACAAACAACCCGCACTCTCCCACCTACCACCACTGGCCCCCCCCATCTGCGCCTCCATTGCACTCAAAACACGCCGCGATGACTTCAAAACACTCACCGGTGGACCAAGACCTGATTGACAGCCTTCTGACACGCCTTGTGAAGCGCTTTCGAAGCTCAGTAAGTGATCTCTCACACTGCCAGCGGCTTCCTCACGCATGGCCGGAGATTTTTCACGAATATATTGAATCTAATGCTGCTCTCGTCGAATTTGTGTTGGCGAGATTTCAACAGCCTCAAATCCCCTCAGAATTCATGCGGAGCAGGCTGCGCAGAGTACGTCGTCCACCACTATCGGTGGTTCCTACTTCGCTTTCTTTATGGCCTCCAGTGACAAAATTTCGATAGAATTTGACCCAACGCAAGGTCAGGATCTGCGGACCATTTTCGGTAATACATCGGGCTCGCAGGCTAACGTCGTGGCAACAGTCGCATTTGCTCCGCCAACTGAGCATTTTCCTGCTCCCCCTGCTGCCCAAATGGCTGCGAGCTCAGATGCATCTCGTTCTGACTCTGCTCCCATCGATTTTAATGCGCTCGGTGACCTTTCGGAGACCGACTTTGTCGCATTTTTGGACACCATCAATTCCATGCCCGCCGTCCCTCAGACAGAAACGGATGACACATTCAGCTTTTTCGGCGATGGTTTTGCCTACGGCTTGATCCCCGATGCGTCATTCGACATGCAAACCGATGACTTCGTGGGCACGACCTTGTTGCCAGCACTCCCACTCCCTCCGGCGTCACCCCCTACGACGCCTGCTGTTACAGCCGCTGCTTCAATGGAGTCGACGGGCGACGGGAACCGGAAGCGCAAACGCAAAAATGAGGTTGATGTAGAGAACATCATTCACACCAAGCGGGCGAAACGGATTCCCCGACGCGCAGATGAATGGTATGGTTTTCTTTTCACTGTTCTGTCTATTCGTTCACCTTTGTTAGATCTTTTCGCGCCTGGAGAGTAGCGCAACTCCTTTATTTCTTAGTCAATTTATTTACACTTCTAGTAGCTACAAGATGTCTGCCGATACAGTTAAATAATATCTCAGAGCGCTGTGCCAAAGTGCCGAACTATCGACAGAATGTGTGGAAGTGCCGAACTTGAGGTGTCGCATTTGTGCGACGAAGTGCCACATCTGAACATCAAGTGCCGCAAATGAACGCGATGTGCCGAACTTGAACGCATGGTGCCGAATCTGTCAAGTGTTGTGTGTGCCGAATCTGAACCATCCCGGCGAGGAAGGAGTACTCGCGCATTCCACAAACTAAACAGCCAGTTTACTATAATCCAAAGAAAAGTGTTATCATCCACACCCCCAAATCGAACCGGTTTCTGAATAGAATCCAGATGGCAGGTACACGCCAGCGGCAGATGACCTCAGTCATTGTATATGTATGTACCCATGTCAGAATTCATTCCCCGAGAATGTGTGTGTGAGAATGCATGTGCGTCAGAAAAACAGGTCAAGAGGAGAAGCGTCTTTACAGGAACGCGCCTGAATTGGCCGAGATGCACTGAGCTATCAAGCGTTGTCTGTATGTGTCAGTGCTGTGGAACCCCGAAACCAGAGCAAGGGAATTGACCTATACAATGTTGGTGTGATCCGTGTGAGAGGTAGACACAGAAACCGTGTTCCGAGTGGGAGCGATTGAGGTAGGGATCAAAGAGGTAGAGATTAAATGCACATGAGGACCGTAGCCAACTGTGAGGGATCATGTCGATGAAGCCAGCATGAGCATAGTGGAATAGTACTGCGAGTTACTTATGTAACCGTTCGGCGTAGACAACTAGGAGCCATGTGAATCCGAAACTATCGGAGTTTGGTGTGGGTTGTCACTGCCGTTTGAGTACCGTGCGGATGGGATATATGATCCGCTACCGTGGCACCACAGAGACACTTGATCTGTTCCTCCATCTTCGACGTTCTCTGCCGATACACTGTACTGGTGTCGACACTGTCCATTCCATCGCTTGGGCATGCGACCAGACGCTGCTGGAGCGTAAGAAAAACATCAACTCCCTCGAGGGGAAACAGTGAAAACAGATGTACGAGCTGAGTGTTGTGAGAAGAATTCAAGTCAAGATTGAGTTGAGTTAAGATCAAGTCGACTGAGGCTTTGGGAGTGGGATCAAACCAAGTTTGAATAATCAGCCCGAGTTTCTGAGAACATGAAGGGGCAAAAAAGGAAACCAAAATTAGGGCTTGTCGAGTCGAGCAGGGGAACTGAGTCAACTTGAGCAGCTTCAGGTGCAAGCTGGCAGATGGAGGGGATTGTTTCAAGTATACAGAAAAGTAAAAGAAGAAACTCACCCCAGCCTCGACCCGACACAGAGGGCGTGGGGTTGGTCAGCAAGTTCTGTGGATGCATATATATATCAAAGAGTTGAATTTGAACAGAAGAAAGGAAAAGGAAAAGCCTTGAGGGCAGTCAAGCTCGAGAGGATGGTCCGAACACATCAAACCTAAGAGGTTGAACCTGCAACAAGAATATGATCATTCCTGTTGAAATGTGAATACAGATTTGCAGATACCTAGAGGGAATTAGGAATTCAATTCCAGTACATCGGAAGGAAGAAGAAAAAGAAAACAGAGGCTCGCATCATACCTCCACCCAACTCAGAGCACGTTGAGGTTGTCGCTAGGCAGGTTGATAAAATAGATATCAGCCGGTCGAAGTTAAAGCACGAAGCTGTGCAGAGACAGAAGAAAAATAAAACATATAAAGAATTGAGAGTGCAGTGGTCATCTGGAAAGTTAAACACTTGATTCTTTTACACCTTGATTGTGTTGCAGTCTGTATTGTGTTCTGAATATAGTAGCCCGCAAAGAGCTTGAGTCATCAGTCACACCAGATAGGTCCTGATCATAATAGGGTCAGCCAGAGTAGGTTGTTTCAACGTTTCCGAGGTTGTTTCTGGGGTTGTTTCTGATGTTGTTTCAGAAGTTGTTTCTGAAAATTGTTGGCATCAGAAACATGGGGAGAAACAACCTTGGATTTATTTGGCAGGAGACTGGAGGAGTTTTCGCATCGTTTCTGAGGCGTTTCTCGTTTCTCCCACGCTTTAATATTTCAAGAAACAACTCGAGAAGCGAGTCCAGAAACGACTGATTAAAACTTACTCTAACTAACCCTAATGACATAAGTCCCTTCAACCCTCTTACAGCCTCAATATCCGGTGTTGCAGGATTTCCAGGCATGCTGGAATACATATGGATAGACGGGGAGGGGCAGGGATGATAATGGGAAGAGGATGGAGCAAGTGCAGGCCTTCCCTTTCGAGTGGGATTTTGGCGCATTATAGCTCATTGATGACGTGGAAATTGGATTGACACACCATGGGGTCAATTATGTGGAGGGACCTTGGTTGAACTTGCCATTGAACCTTGGTTGAACCTTGTTGAGCTGGGTCGGGAAGTTCAGGAGAGGGCATAGGGAAAATGTGCTAAGATCCACCAAGCGAGACAGTAAGAATGAACCCTGTGCTGAGCTGCAAAGGCAGAAGTGAAAAGAAAAAAGGAATTCTGACATCTTCGAAAATTAGTGCACACCTGTGGCGTGTGAAAATAAACAAGTGCATACTGATACAAGAGATCTGCTTAATATATGAGGTATTGCTACATAAGGGGGACCTTCATATGGCAGACATCAGGAGGCACAACCATATTGCAAGAGGTAAGGAACAGCCTGTGGATTGGATTTAGTGGGACTGGGGGGCATGGTTGGGGTTACTGGGGTATGTGGATTTGATTGGATATGAGGCGGGACTTGTTCCCGAGATGAAGAATAAGAAATGAATTCTAACAAGAGGGTATTTAGTAGAAGCGCAGCAAACTCTAGTAAATGTACATGTTCAAGTATTCTATGACACCCTTTCGATAAAGTATTCGCTAGCCCATTTCAGCAACGCCATACTCTGCCACATGAAATCCGGGTGAGGAGTTGAAAACCACTCTGCATACTGCCGGATGCTATTCCAGTCTTTCCTATTTGCCACCGGATTGAAATATGCTTTGGCTTCACGATGCAAATTTGGTGTGGCATAGATGGCATAAGCCAGCGGGAGCGTGAGATTCTGGTGAGGGCAAGTCATTTCCTGGGTGACAAACTCTGGATGTAGAGCATTTTGTCCCATCGAAGCGATATGGCACCGGAAGCAAGGACCACCTTTCTCGGGGTACCTGATTGCTCGACGGAATTCCTTTATCTGCTCCTTCTGCCCTGCATTTTGTATCCTTTTGCATTCCCACCACATGTGATCAGCCTCCTCTAGCTTTACACCCAGTGCAAAGCAGTATCCACAAGTCTGTCCCACCATGTCAAACAGATCTTTGAAGACCCGTAGCTTGTCATATTTCGCCTTGATAAGGCTGCGGCCGAGTTTGCGTGATTTTTCGGTGACAACACCGAACGCCTGGGTCAACTTGCGTTTCAAATCAGTGGACTGGTTCCAAAGAAGGGGTTGATTTTTCGGGAGAGGATTTGATTGTGTGTTGGCAGGAAGAAATTCGGTCAAACGGGCCCTGGCTGAAGCTTCTTTAGCAGCTGAAACGCCTTAAAGAAACATGACTCACACTGCTGTGCACAGCCAGGGCATAATAGCCGGTGGTTCAGGGTCACACATGTGCTACCTTTGCCATCTATGAAAGATGTGCTGGCATAAACAGTGCAAGATTCAGGATAAGGTTTTGTGGCGTTGTGATAGACGATATCTTGCATGACTTGGGCACCACACATGTCTCCGTACTGTGGGTCCACATCCTTCACTAGTCTCGCGGACTCAGACGGAATCACGTAGTTGACAGCGTCGTGTCCATCTCTTCCTGCTCTGCCACTCTGCTGATAAAAGAGGACAACATCCCAAGGAACACCTATATGGATGGTAAACAGGATGTGTGGATAGTCGTTTCCTGCGCCCAGAGCTATGGTCGCAACAAGCCCGGGCGTGACACCGGCCAACCAGTTGTTATAAAGGTTTTGCCGAGTTTCATCGGAGATCGGATGGGCAGTCGAATGAGCATGATAGAAGGGAAGCCCGAGTTCTTTAGCAGCAGCCTGGCCATCTTTGTGTGACAATACAAACACCAAGAATCGGTGATGTGGCTTCCACGTTGGCCGGGCCAGAGTGTGTTTGATGGTATCCTTGGCAGTTCTAAGCTGCGCCGCAAGGTTCCGACACGGTGGCAGTATCTTGAAGTACAGTTCCCTTCGATCGCAGGTCGTTGAGAAACGGATGGGATCAGCGAGCAAAAACTGCTTGATCAAATATGCCTCTGCCGCTGGTGGGATCGTTGCACCTAGCAACACTATCTGGCACGGAAAATGCCGCAGCTGGGATGGGTTGAGAAAAGGTTTCTCGCGGAACCCATAGTCGGCGACGTAATATCCGACTTCATCCACAACGAAACGTAGAACGGGTTTACGGCCGTTGTGCAGCTGTGTGATGGCTTCCTGCCAACGAGGTTGCCGAGCCATGTCCGACGATACGAGGATAAGGTTGTGCTGACCACTGAGCGTAGCTGGGCCTTTTGCACCGAGAAAGCGCTCGTATCGGATTTTTAATTTCTTCAGCCGCCGAATCCAATCCTCCATCAAGGCAAGCAGCGGCACAACGATCACCGTGTAACCGTGCTCTATCATAGTTGGCAGTATTGCAACCATTGACTTCCCAGAACCTGTCTTCGTCGCCACAATAATGTCATTGCGCAATGCAAGAACCGCTTCGAGAGCATGATACTGCTGAGGATCCCGCCAGCCAGCCTGTGCTCCATATAGTCTCCGCAGGTACACAAGCAAATCTTTTTGCTGGCCTGGGGATGCGGGCGCTGTGGATTATTTAAGCTGAGCAGTGGCTTATAGAAATGGTAAATGGTACTTACCAGGAGCAGGGGGAAGAGATCCTGCAATATGGCTTGCAATATGCGATTCTGCAGGTTCCAGTGCTATACATTTCTTTAACAAGAGAAGCGCCTTCAAGAAAGTGGAAAACATACAAGGGGGGGTAACAGTGAGGGACCGCAAAGGAGCCGGTACTGCAGCAGCAGCCGGAGCCCCGCTGTGTATATCCCGTCGGAGAAGGTCGACTTCAGCTCGTAGGTCGGCGATTGCCTGGAGCGTCTCATCCTGCTTGGCAACGATCATGACATCCGCTTTAGTAGATCTCTGCTGGAAATCTGCGAACATCTGCTGGAACGTAGCATCCATGGGAGCGTTCAAATCCGGCCTTGTACCCGCTGAAACCGAGTTTTTTGTCTTGATAATTCCCTGAACAACAAGGCTGTCGAACTTGTTTCTCCTCGCTTCTTTGTAATGCAGAGAAAGACCGCCAGGCACAACTCTGACCACTTTCTGCCACCCCCTGCTAGCTTCCAAGTACAAGTAGAGGACATCCTCTGATGCTCCGAACAAGGCCTCCGGTGACAGTCCATACACCGCGTCTTCAACTTCAAGACTGTGGCCTGCCTGCCATGCATTTAAGGTTCTGGTGGCGTCTTCCTCGATGGCTTCAATAGATTGGGGGCCGACGCAGAGCTTGCGTCTAAAAGCGATGTTGATTTGACGGAAGGGCCTGTGTTTCATCTCCCAGCCAAGGATTCCTCCTGACCACTCAGCCATCAGAGAGCCCACTTTGTCGGATGTGAACTCCCTTCCAAAGTCCATGAACAGCATCTCTCCGTACTGCGCAATGACTCTCGGATTTTCAGGAAAGATGGTTTTCGCAAGGAACTAAAAGAAATTTCTTTAAGCAGAGAACAGTGGTAAAGAAAGCGCAAAGCTACTCACACGGGCCCAAGGTCTTGCAAAAGTATGCAGCTGGATGAGGATGTCTGCATTGACAGCAGAGACAGCATGTGGAATCAGCCGGTCGCGTTGCGAATTGTTGGTTGTTTTGTCATATTGCCGGATGATGGCGAGAAAGCAACCAAGAGCTCGTAGATTACGGCCACGGTTCTCCGTGTTGCGGGCAAGCATGGCTGCGAGCTCGGTGCCTCTCGGTGGCGCTCCGCTAATCATCTCGATGGCCAGCATGAGCAAGCCCTCCAATTCGGCAAGGCTCATCATCCATTTCCGACAGAACAAAACATTTATGTGCTCCTTTCCATCGCCGTCTACCGTAACAAACTTTGCGAGGAGTTCCGGATTCGCAAAGATCTCCTGGCCAAAAGTGTGCTCAAGCACACTGAACGGGTTTGAGGGATCATCCAGAAAGGAATAGCCGGTGTGTGTTTGGCCGAGATCGTCTGCAAGATCGCCGTATTTGACGTGGAGCCCAAGCCCTAGCATGACCTCGTTTTCCCAGAGATCCACTATCTTCTTCTCCAGCGAATCAAAAATTTGGCCAAGCTGGGTCAAGGTAATCCGTTTCCCTTTATACAGCATCTCCGTCCAGTTGTCCCGATCCAGCCACCAGATCTTCGGGAACGACATGCTCTGGTACGCAAGGGTGGTTGCATAATGCTGCAAGCTCCACAACGAGTTGTATGTTGTCATCTGCTTTTCAACAACAAATGGTGCGACAACCTGCCATGCATCCATCTGGGTTGGAGCCTCCCCCACATCCACCAATCGATGGATCTCCTGTACCATTGCCAGCTGTATTGCCCAACAAAGCTTTCTGATTGGCCCTGTTGTGTCTTTCGGCTCTGCAAACTCGCCTCCCTCCTTGAGCGAGAAAAGCATAAGAAAGCACATCGTCGGATCGGGGAAGTGCTGCTCATGGTCTGAGGGCCACTGTGTTTTCCAAAGAGCCATCAGCACTGAGTGAAGCACCGGTTGGTTGTCGGTGTTTTCTTCCACTGTCTTGAACGCTATAAGTGCGTTGCTGAGGTTGGCCGAAGATGGGAAGGTGTAATGTGTAGAAGGACGGAGAAGTGCTGCCAGAAAATGTGTAACCACTGTAGCGTATGGCTGCAGTGTCTTCTCCCCCTGGTGGTGCCGATGCAAGGGAGTATTGTTGATACCGCTGCAATTCTTTAAGCCACCAGTTCCCTTGAAGAAATTGGAAACCCTTACTCTTTATCCGGATTAGATGAGTTCACCAGTTGAAGCACCAGCTCCGCAGTGTGATCTAGCTTCTTCGTCGCATCCCGAAAGTACTGGATAACCGACTCATGCAGTCTTCGTGGCAACTCCTCGCTCGACCTCGGCATCGTAACAAGTTGCAGGAGCTCAGCTATGTGAGGACGATACGGCAGGACTTGCTCGGGCCACCGGCATCGCATAAGCCATGGAGTAATCATCCGTGCATTCGGGATTTCTGGCTCGCGATGCGCCCGCCAGTCAAAGTCTTTGAACTGTGCAAGGGTATTGGGCACTGGACCATTCGTTATCTTCTCTGGTGGTGGCCGTCGAGTGACACGGATGTTCGTCTTGGTAGCTCCGCTATTCAGCACCTGCGCCAACAAGTCCTTAAGTGGCTTTCCTGGATGGTTTTTTGTCTTCATGTGCTGCACAACTTTGCCGTGAACAGCAGTGTATGCGCACTCGGGACACCCTTCCATATCCTCTTTCAACTCGATCCCTGCAATCTCCTGTCTAGGCGCAGTTGATCCCTCAAGCGCCCAGGATGGATAGACAGCCCCTATGCATGCGCGTTGACCTATGTCGAGGACTTCCTGTGTTACCGTTGGAGTAACGCGGAAGTCATGGCTCCGAGGATGATTTAGAACATTGTCAGTGGTGTAAGCGTTCTTGCAAAAAAGGCAGACAAATAGCGATATCTTTCGGTTGACTCCGAGCGATACTGAGCGAAGAACCGGTGTGGTGATAATCCCCCATGAATACTCCTCGAAATCTGGGAGAATCAAATTCTATAAGAGCATGTCAGCCTTAAAGAAACTCGGTTAGACTTCTCAGACTTACACTCCCACCACTGTTGTCACACGAGTTTTCGGTTGCGTGTGCTTCATTACATAAGCTGCACGCGTCCGTGGACATGGTGGTTTAAAGAAGGGAGGAAAAGCGCTTAAGCATTCGAGATGCCCTCCTTATATATGTATATTTCTATCCCCATTTGGGAGGCATGATCCTCTGCATTTCCGTCGGTTATCAAGGGACCTCTGATAATCCCTTTGGAGGCTAGGTCCCGACCAAGCCCAATCCCCCAATTTTTGTCCAGACAGATTTTGCCCTGACGGCGTCGTTTTTTCCGGATGGGACTGAGCTGAAGCTTCGAAAAACGGAAATTTCCCGTCCCCATGAGGCAATACAGTTGATTGCTGCCAGTGTATCCATTTTTCCGCGGTTTAGACCCAATTTGTGTACAAGTAATTTGATTTTGCTCCTAAAAACCTACCCTTGCCTTGGTCAGTACTGAGTCGGAACTCGACATCTTTGTTTGGACGGTATCCCAATTAGACTGGATATTGTAGTTTGGTTACCAGACACTTATGCATATATCAACGATGTAATTTTTTCATTGAGAGTCCCGGAAGAAATGTGGCAACACAGACTAGATAGCTCCGGTTTTGCGTCAACGATAGTACGCTGGGCATGATTAATAGCCCTGAGATTTGATGCAGAGACATGTCAACTGGGTCAGTAGGTTTTTTTGGGGATCTTGGCCCAGGCGGACCCTGCCGTTCAGTGGGCTGTTGCCGCCACCTTACCTTCATTTATTACGCCCAGTTTGAAACTCATTGCGACAAATCTTAGTCTCAGTGCCAGCCTGTTGTCAGAGTTCCCAGAATGGGATGTCGTGAGAGGCTGGCACTGAGACTACCTTCCACAAAGACAAATCCATTTTTCCTCGACCTCGAAATCCAGTATTGTCTCCGAATTCTACGGAACCGATTTTCTTATAGAGCTCGATGCCTTTCTGAAGTCTAATTCAATAAACCCACTCATTCCATGCAACAAAAGCACAACTTTCCCCGTATATAAGCGCTTTTCGATTCCTGTTCCCCAGATTCCGGAAGTGACGTCGCACGTTGTATATAGCACCATTCAAGCTGTCTGACGAGAACCGTGAAAACTGACCGCAAAGGGCGTGGTACCAGCGAAAGAGGGTTGCTTTGATGCTGTCCTCGTTCGCAAGGACACGCCCGACAGTGATCACCGTCCAACTGATGGTAATTACTTCCTTAATTCTTTGGTGCCATTTGTTAAAATGACCCGTCAATAGGCATTTCCATGGCATGCATCCGGGTCTTCTTTCGTCTGCCTGAAGATTACAGCTAGTGATGGTAAATTTCGGTTCGGTTCAGGTTCAGGGCTCTTTTTCCCGAACGCCGAACCTGAACC
>MU411295.1:684-11636 GCA_023547045.1 Mycena sp. WM
GGTTGATGCTCACTCCGGGGACTTTTCACCGTGTCGGAAATGCCTAGAGGATCTGATATTCCGTTGACGTCCTGTCTCCGTGTGCTAACTCTCTGCCTGTCAGAGTCTCAGGTTCCAAATAGCACCCGTCTCATATATATGCGAAAGATGGTGGCATTGGCAACACAACTCGCTTGTCTCCTTCACTGATCCCCTTCTTCAAGTGAGACTCGACCCCTAGCCATATTCCATTTACGACACCTCCCACTGTTGTAACTTGGTCTATAACTTCTGAAATTTATGTTCAAACCCTCAGATCTCTTTGGTGTCGGGAGTAACGTGTGCACCTTTGGTGCAAACTATGCTTGCGAAAATCATTTGCTTCTCCTATGTTGCAAAAATCTTAAATTGAATATACCGGATCACATGGCCCGCAGAAGTGTCAGGCCAGGCCAAAGCCGCCTCAGGCTGAAATTTGGGTTTTGGCTTTGGCCCGGTACCAAAGCTGGAAAGCCGCGGCTTTGCGGCCTGAGGCCAAAGCCGGAACATCACTAACCAGCGGGGTACATGTAATTTACCCAGACCTCCCTGTGGATTGCATCTGAAATACCTTTGTCCCATCGGATTTTAGCGAGAATTACTACGGTTCTCCTACCACTAGCTTCTACCACCACGACTAAGGGCCTAAGGACACAGTTATTTGTATAGTCCTGAACCCAGAACTGCGGATGTTGCTGAAGGGTGAGAGATCGCACTTATTCCTGCTCCACTCAATGCACATCCCACCGTTTTGGGAGCCTTGCATGGCCTAAGAGCGGTGATTTACCTCCACACGTCAATATAGGATTCATGTTTTCAAATAAAGAACTGAGATCATCAACTTGTATTTCGGCGGTGGGGGGCGACGGTTCTTCGAAAGTTCGCAGGTTGACAGGCGCTGTTTTGAAAACAGACAAAAAGCCCTAAAGGTGTGGCATCGCTTGGCACTAGCCCCTAGGTAGGGTGTAGAGGGTTTATAACAAAAGTTGTAGTCAAGCAGCAAGGCTACACACATATACCTAAATCTTGTGATTCCCTGAATCCATGGACTGAATTTTTGCAACGGCTTGCATCGGATCGGGCCAATATGGCTCGGAGTGCAAAAGGGTGCTTCATTCTGCTCCCTGAGACTGCTGTGTGGCACAGGTCTTTGAATTGCAACCGGATTTCCTCGAGCAATGGTCAATGGTTGCCAAGACTATTGAAGACGTTGGCCATCTTGTGATATTTGGCCCCAAATACCATTGCGAGCTAAACATCATTTTGTTCTTTTGGGGCCGCTGTCAAGAAGTATCTTCATGATCATTGTGACTATACTTATGACAACCTCAAAGCAAAGATGCCAGTGGTGCTTTCCTCGTTCTTGTGAACCATAATTCGCAAGTGGGAACACCGTATGATTAGGTGGATGGCAGCGTACCGCAATGATTTGGGACCTGAAGAAGCCCAACAGGTGGTTTGGGCATTCAGTTCGACTACATACTTATCCCATCACTGTGTTCCCGAGAGAGCTGCACGGCAGTTTGACCAGTAGAATTGTACACTCCTGTAGCTACATTTTGCACCTATTCACGGCTTAAACAGAGCTTTTTTGAATATTATAGACGCATGTGGCCAAATCTGCTGCCAACCTCTTTTTTGCTCACTCAGTTTTGATGCAAATAAAACACCTCTTCCAGTTGTTCTTGTACCTTCAAAAGAAGCACTTTTGGAAGTGGGATAAGAAATTAGATTAAATTTGAAGCACAAGGTAACGGCAGCTAGTTGACCCATGCCATGCCTTGCCGGTTGAGCACAACCACATCTTATTGTTGTGCTGATCATCTTATCTATCTCACAATCTTATCTATTTATCAGTAAACGTGGCTAGAACAACGGAAATCTGCAACGCCCGTGCAATGCCATTACAAATGCCATGGCAAGTGTCAGGCCTATGCCCATCAACTGCCATGAAAACACGTCCATGAGCTTTGTCTGCAGTGAGATTCCTGTGTTGACAGATATGTTTTTCTCATTGTGCTGTCCTTGAGGAACCTTCCGTGCCAGGAATGCGATAGATAGAGTGTGGTCACCTTACATGTAACATGAGTTCAGACAATACACTGAGAAAATGGTGATTCTGACCATCTGTTTCCATGTTGAACTCCTGTGTTATATGTTCAAGCAAATCAGAAATGGTATTAATCTTAGGGCCTGTGCTTGTGTCCTAGTGAATTTGAGATATATGTTTAGGATGTTCAAGAGGATGTCACACCTGTGCCAATAGATCAGCCCAATCATCATCATGTGTTATTACCACTGCTGCTTCTGGCATCTGAAGATATGAGGTTACATGTTTAAGAACTTGATTTGAAATTTTTATGAAGTACCTTGTACATCAGGTAGTCATTGATGAGCCTTCCAGGATGAAAGATCTGTGGGATGCATGAGTTCTTGGTCAATATCACCAGCAAGGACAATTCCAGGGCACCAACACACATTTTTAGCACGTGGGGATTCTGCTAAGTTGGTATTTTGAATCCTCTGAGCAAAGTGTCTGTCTTGGGGAGAGATACCTCCACTGGAGGATCTAGAAAGTGAGGAAGACAATAATGTGGGCTGAAAATTGGTCCTTGTGGTTGCACTCCCTAGGAGGTACTCCTCGATAGTGGTAACTTTCACGGGGCTGAACAAACAGTTCCAAATTCCGACCCCAAGAGAGATAGAGAGCCCATGTATAAAGACTGTTTGATTTGATGTATGATTGGTGACAGGTGGCTGATTATAATGTTTTCTCTGTGCTGGACATCGACCACTACCCATCCATTGGCATTGTGGATTGATGTTAGGCTGGATAGGCCTGAAAGATGCCTGGAATTCATCTGTATCCAACGTGCTGTGATAAGTTGCCATTCCCCATGACATCACTTTTTCACAGCCAGTGATAAGGTAGAGTGAGCCATTGTCAACTGGAAGCTCTTTTGTGCGTTTCAGGTATTTATACCAGATCTTGGCATACCTCTGGGGATATTCTCGGACAGGTTGAATTTTTTTAAGCCTCTTGAGCTCTGCGCCATGTGGGAGAGCCAACACTGCTCCTTGTGGGGGCCGACAGCTGAAAGTGAAATCACCTCCTGGAAACTGGCTACATGCAAAAAAGTAAGCACTAGTCACAAAATAGGATTATGACTTACTTCGGTTGAGTATTATGCATGATCTCATGAACTAATGAGGTCCGGACAGAATTTCCTGGGTCTTGATGAATGATGAGAAGATCCCTTTCATTGTATTTCTGCAGTCGATGAAAGTCATTGGGAACATTGTCCTGGTTGATTGGATGGTCTGCAGGAAGGTATATGTTGAAGAAACAATCAAATAATCCTTCGGGGGTAACCGTGCCAACATCACCAATTTGAACACCGCTTGTTTTGTATTCCACAGGAACCGTTTCCGAAGGTCCGGGAATATACAGTGGAAATCCTCGTCGGAGACGCAGCAGTTGATTACAGTAAATTTGGGACTGTGAAAAGGTTTCATCCACAGTGTTCAATGGCAAAGCTTGCTCATGAGAGACCTTATCAATTGGGTAAGGTAGGGATAATATGATGAATTGTATGACACGCACATTCTGGCTTATGCAATAGTTATACACATCACCCGACACATGTCCAATATTGGTACCAGGCCCAGAGCTGTGGGAGAAGCTATAAGCTGCTTATCAACTTTTGAATACATATTCATACCTTTTGAGAAAAGGCTGACTTGGAGTGGAGTATTCACCACGTTGACTTGAGGGCCGGCGCCATCGCCGCCAGCGACCCCAACCTTCCCGACTTTTCCACCCGTTCCGCCGACACCTCCTGAAGGAGGATCAGACATGTTCAACAGCTGAGATGATTCGCACCACTGATTGTAGTGTTGTAGATTGGTTGCTGCATGAATGGTGGATAAGAGCAGGTTGCTGCGCAACGTGTAAGCAACGTGGCCGTTCGCACATGACACCGGAGTTTTCCGACCACGCAAACAATTATGTGGCAGTCCTCGGTTCGGATCAAGCCGACATCACATTCAGCTGATATCTACGTGCTTCGCTCTCCGAGAATCACCGGCTTGCCGGTGCGGAGACAGGCTTGCTCCGAATGTCATAGCATTCGCGAGCCGTGAGACAGCAGCCGCCATTGTGCAGGGTTCGGATTTCAAACTCGGAACATACGTACATTCTAACCTCTGCTTATCCCCTTAGGTCTACGGCGCATTGCCCTCAATCCAGGGCATATGTGTGGTACCTGGCCCAGAATGTGCCGTGTCCCTGCGGAAACCACACCAATGCGAGTGATCGAGCAGTTCGGAGTTGCCAAGGATGATTTCGGGTTGGAGATTGAAACTAATCCAGAGTTAAGAGTCCCAACAACTCAACATTGCTATAGCGGAAGCTGTGGGAAAATAAATCATTTCAGCTGCTTCGGAACTTGCAAATTTTACTTGGTCGAAATAGAGTAGAACAAAATGAGCCCCTGAAACGTAAGCACGCCTGTTCTTATTTGTGAATACCCGCGAACCATTTGTTCCCCAAGATAGATTCATAATTTCTATGAAACAGTACTCGTCTACGAGTACTGTTAATTCAACACACCGACTAACACATGTAGCTACACTAGCGCACCCAACGGGGACACAGCGTTGTTCACACCGATGATGGCACTCGGCACGTTCGTACCGAAGAACGTGCACGTCGACTGGAACGCTGTCCTCAATAATCAGCGTGCTGCCTGCTAATGGCATACCAGAAAGCGGCTGGACTCACAGTCGTAGACCTCCTGCGCGGCGGGGTTGCTCACGAGGCCCTGGGATGCGACGAGGCAGTCGAGGCAGGTGACGTAGCTGTTACTGTTAAAAGTCGAGCAACAAGAAAACTCGATCAACCCCGGGGTGGCCAAATTGCCGCAGGTGATCTGTAACAAAGGGATGGTCAGCCATTGTCACTTGGAGGGCGTGTTGCTGAGACGGACGTACGCCGATGGTTCTGCTGAAAATGCATTGACTCAGACATTGTGGGGGGATTGTATTCTGGTTAATGCCGCTGACGAAGCTGGTGTCGCCGGGAAACCCGAAGTGTACGCCCAAGTCTGAGGAATGTGTGAGTAGGGGAACAATATTGGGTGCAAGCACGATGGAAAAGAAAGCATGGTGTAGGGAACGCACCGCGTACTGAGATTCCATGAGCCGGAAGAGCAGCCCGGACGACAGCGGTGGGAAAGGCATGGACGGACAGACCTGTCGAGTGAATGCCGGCTCGTGAGCTGTGCCGCTTTGCAGATACAGAGTGAAGTGCATACCGGCGAAGGAGGCGATGAAAACAATACAACTGAGGCTGAGAAGCATAGCTGATTTGCGTGTGGAGGAAAGATAAGCGAAGAGTGAGCTTGTCAAAAGCGAGAAGTGAAGTTGAAATAAGAGTGGGGAACGGTGTTGGGTTTGCTGAGACTTGCCAGAAGTTTATAGAGGGACAAAGTGTCAACCTTTGTCATTGATTGCAAGCCTCGGACTGGAGCGAAGCGCCGGCCGCAGAGCAAAGCTTGGAAGACCCGTAACAAGTAGTACCAAGCACATGATCCTGATCGGCTGTTGGTGCAGCTACGGTACCACTTGCCTCCTCCACCATATCCTCTGGGAGTTATTGTATTACCGGGGTCCATTGACTTGGTAGAGACTCGGGATGAGGGTAAGGACAACCCACGGCTAGCGCGCGCGTCAGACTCTTGGCGGTAGGTTTCTGCTTGGTTCAGCAGGGTGTTCCAAAGAAAGAGGGTTCATGTACGTTCAGGCCGATCTGTAGTGCACCTCCACACCAAAGCCGAGGGTCCGGTGTCAGAGCCAGAATCCGCTTGGCATGTTCGGCGCTCTTTCGTTGTTCTTCTCCCGCCCATTGGATCAATTTACTTCGGCCATGATTTTCGACACAGCCAACACTGGCTTATGGCAAATGCATTTTGCGTTCGCACTGCATTCTTTCATTCAGCCGGTTAAAATCTTCCTTAGATATCTAATGAGTTCACAACGTACCCAGCGTATGACAAGCGCGGAGCGCTGCAAGCACAGCGAATCAGAAGTGTCACGCCCCATGATCGGCCATTGCGACAGGCACAGAGTTGTACAGCGCTAATCAATACATCCGGCGGAGAATGAGCGGGAAATCCCTAACACACCGTAGTCGACGGCGACCCCTTCCCCCATTTTCTGGTCTCCTATTTTTCAACCTTGCTCGACCAACCCTATTTCGCAGACGCGTCGACGCTGTTGATACACAGAAATATCAAACGAAGCCACAAAGACAACACACCTGTGTGCACGTTGTCTTTTATCTTCCTTTCCTTTTGTTTTCTGTTTTCCGCCACTGCTTCCTGCTCTTCGCGCAAGAAGTGTGTTGTGACGATGATCTGCCGTTGAGCTGCGGGCGTGGTGCCGAGTTTTCTACGATAGGTTTCAGCTAACCTAGACCAGAGCCAATTTTTGGTGGCGCACTGTTGGGCGGGCATCCTCTACTGCGTCGATGTGGTCCTGCAGCGCCGATGGGCGTGTACGATGGAGGGAGTGTGATGCGATGGAAGGCGCAGAGGGCGGTGGTAAGAGTATAGTGCGTCGACGTGGGCGATATCGAAGCGGGGTCGTGCCAGCGCGCATGGGGCGTGGAGCGGAGCGCACGGCCAACGCGACCGGTGGTGCGAGGGAGAAAGGGGGACGGTGATGCTACGCGGACGAAGATCACAATCCCGGTGCGGCGTCGACGAGACAGCCCGGCGCTCTGCTGCGTGCGGGTGGCGTTTGCTGACGCCGTAGGGATGCAGGTGTGGACGCGAGTGGGGGACCGAGCCAAGAGTAATGTGCAACACAACAAAGTGAGATTGGATGTAATGGTAGCCAAATGAGGGGCAACTGATGGACTTTGTGGATATTCTGGGAATGCATTGGGCACCCTGCATGCAGCCTGCATATAGTAGATTTCTTTGAAAAGATGGCAGCAGACCTAAGCTACAGTTTCTTTCTCTCTCACCTTTCATTTCTGAATTTTTTAAAAGAAATTGCTGGAGCCACCGGCGGCTCAGCCAGGACATAGCCACCCATCATGAACCTCAGGAACAGCATGGAAAAAGACAGCATACACGCTCATCTGGAGGGAAGCACGGCCCGCACCGGCCCGATCTCAAGCACGCAGGTATATACGATTCTCCCCGTTCCACCCTCCAGATTTGAACCCATTCTGCCCAAGATTCTCCCAGTGCCATCCCATTTACGGCCAGACCCTCTGGCTCTTTATATAATGCAAGATAGGAGTCCCTCCACAGAGACACTGGCCCCCAGCATGGCGGAGATTGGCGAGAGGTTCTATTTTGATAAGATCAACTCAGAGAAGAGGTCGTGGGTCGGTGGGCATCCATTATGACGCATCAAGACAGGCACTGAATTTGACGTACCTGATGCGGCTTGCTGCTAGAGTGCGCTGTGGGCCTCTGGGTTGTTGTCAAGTATACATGATGATGCTTGAGTATTTTGGTGTGTGTTTGCACGTCCCGTTGTGGACATGGTCGAGGAAATGGGCAGTGAGTCTCAGAAACACGTACTATTGTGTGTCATGTCCCAGCAATAAAAAAATGAGGAACAAAGAACCAGGGTTGCAAGTAGGTCCGTGAAGCCTGAGTGAATGCTGTCTGCCCGAATGCAAAAGATAGTCCAAGGAATGAGAGAAAAAAGAATATACAGGAGTATGAATAAATTTTTCATCTGAGGATAGTGATATAGAATCCAGTGTGATGTCAATGCGCATGTCAAAGCCAAAAATTGACGTCCACGATAGTCCAATAATGAGAGCATGAATGGCGTATAATCAAAAGATTTCATATTTTAATAGAAGCTCGGTATTCGGTACGGGGTCGAAGAACACGTGAAAGTTGAAGATCACCGTCGTCACAGCTCGGAGGATTTAATCGGCCGAAAATTGGTCTTGGACCCGCGGGTTAACAGGTCGGGTATCTGGGTTGGTCTACTGCGCAGAAAAAATTAATCGTTCAATTATTTATTTATAATTTATTTTCGTCTACGCCCACGCTCAAACTAAATGAAAATAAAAACGGTTATAACCATTTAAAACGTTAAAAAGGAAAACGGTTGGAGGCTTAGATCAAACGCTTTCCGCTCCTCTCTCAACGATGACCTATTGACGACCCATGGCCGCTCGGTGGGCGCAACCCACATTCGCTCATATTCCTGTGAAGAATCTAATCTAGTAGATGATCTTTCCCTTGGTTGGACTACGCTCTCTCGAGTTCCCTCTCGCACTGTTTCCCAGCGTCCTCGCAATGCCTACCGCTCACTCTGTTGCCTGCCCGCTCTTTTCTTGTCGCACTTTCCACAATCTCCCTTTATACGCCTCTGAAAAGCTGTTCCTTTCTGCCTATTCTTCGGAGTCTTCTCCCCGGTCGATTCCTTCCTCATTTTCTTCATGTTGGAATATGAAGCCGCAGTACATTACCAATAGTACTCGGGCAGAATATTCTAGCATATTCTTCTCTAGTCTTTGCTTAGTGATAGCTTACTGATGTCTTACCAATCACCTTTCTGAGTAGTATAGAAGCCTTGTAATTAGTCCATAGTACTTCACTAGTTTGCAAAGGAATAAAATCCTCTTGCATCTTATCACCCTTCTGAGCTTATTTCAACACTTCAGGCCTCTCGCGCTTCAGTTCATCGAGTTGTTTCTGTTGTCACTCTCTGATTACGCTTGAACCCATTGATATTGCCCACGAACTCCAACAGTTATTTCAGGCTAATCCAAGACGCCGGCTCCTTGACCCCGCTATGGTGCACGGTACACCGTTGCTTTCTCTGTTCAAGGGTTCTTGCAAGAATTGATCTGTCAGCCGAACGGCTTTGATTCCCGATAAACGCCCAGACTCGTATTTTCGTTAGGCTTCCAGCTGCTGGCTTTTACGTGCAGTTGTGTGCATCCCCTATCGATGCACAGAAGACGATATCTAGCGTGGGATTTTCATTCCTGCAGGAACCATTATTTTTCCGCATAGGCGGTATGCACGATACGCAAGCTCCGAAACTCTCATACTGACAGGAAATTGGAAATATGCTTAACAGGGGAATGTCCCTGGACGAAAATATCTACTCGAAGCCGACCGCCTTCCCACCTGAGCGATATCTTTCAAAGCCAGTTGGGAATGCCGAGACCGTTGACAGGTGTTTCTTGAAGTCTGACGGAAGCTTCTTCTTGGACATTGCAATCAGGCCGCGGATGTAGAAGGTACACGGTGACGTGAGAATTTGATGTATGGCTAGATTGCACAGAATCAACAGCCCCAAACACGAACAACTGCTTGACGAGCCGAGATCTTTGACTAGATCAACTGATAATTCATTAAAATACCTTTTCTACCGCAAAATAATGGTCTCAACTCCAGATCCAAAAGTTGGTACATTTTTTTTTTTTTCGTGGCCGAGAGGGCCTCCTCCCCTCCTTCCTTATTAGGAAATTTCTAATCTTGGAAGCCCCTTGGGTGATCCAGCATTGTCCCGGCACCTTCGGCAAGTTGATTTCGCTGCAGACTTGGCTACCCGTATTTTACGCGGAAACGGCCGGTTACGGGGACCCGTTTAGGACTGAACCCATACTGTCACCGTGATGTTCAGGTAAGAACTAAACACACCGACGGTTCGGGGACGTAACCGTTTCTACGGGCCGTATTTCCGAAAAAGTACGGGACGGTTTGATGCCCTACTGCATTGGCAGGATCAGGACAAGATATGCCTACGCTTCACTTCGGCGACACGCATGAGAATGAAAATAAACAAGACATTGGAATTGGGGGATCTAAAAGTAGTAAATAATTCAGAAAATCAGAAGGAATGGCCGAAATGGATGGGGAATGCAAGTGTGAATTTTGGCTAACTGCAGCGGTCACGGACCTCTGCGCAGCCATAAGAAATCGTCAAAAGGAGCCTTCCACCTGCCGAAAGAGTCACAAATTGAAGTCATGATGCCATTCATTGACCTTGCTCGCATTGGAAGAGGAATATTGTCGCAATTGCTGTCCATCGGAGCTGAATATAGGGCAGTAGAGTAGAATGTTGCAATTGGAGATCCAGGTAATCGGGAGGTTAGCAGCATATTGACGGTAGCCATTAAAGTCAACTTGAGTTGATTAGTTTGCTTGCTCCAACATTGGTCCACGAATTTTGAATTTAAACCAAGTAAGAAGGGTGAGGAAAAATCGGTAGGTAGATTGGAATGTGCTTAACTGCGCGCGAAGTGCCTAATTTGGGATTTTTTCCACAGCAGTTGAAAAGTGTTACAGCCAATGGCAGTACCGAGGGCGTGAATTGAAAATTTTCGATTCTGGGACGTTTTCAAAGAAATCCCGGTATCTCACTCAGTTCTTACCCGATTCACGTAAAAACTAGATAGATTTACTCGGCTAATTCATGCCAAATTAGTGATAGAAAGGAAGTAGCAGAAAATAATACATATTCAGTGACATGTACTTGCCGGCCATTTTTCGGTATCAATGCAATTTACAGGCATCTAGGTCCATCAAAATGATATGGAGGTGTGTTTTACAAGGCTTTGGTATGTCCTAAAAGATGTCATAGAGTCAAAATTTGCAGCAGTTGGTCTATTACACTTGTAAATGGATCAGGACAATAGGTCAATATACTGTGATCAGAATATTGCGATATTTTGAGTCCACTGCAGAACTCTTTGCAAATCAGAGTCTATGACATTATTTCAAAGATATTGGATTGGAGCCTTTCCAGACAAAAATTCATCTCAGGTAGATGTACCTAGATGCCCGTAAATTGCATTAATACCCAAAATACCCTGTAAACATATGTCACTGAATATATATTATTTCTTGCTCCTCTTTTTCTATCACTAATTCGGCATGAAATAG
>MU411314.1:0-10621 GCA_023547045.1 Mycena sp. WM
CCCCGGGCGCCGTTGGCATGTTTCAGACGATCCGAGAGAAGCGCACAGTCTTCTTTGTCGTACCGAGCGCAGAAAAAGATTCCGCACATGAGATCCAGAAAGAGAAAGTCATATTCCCGATTCGGACAACTAGCGCACTCTAAGCGAAACCGATACACAAATTCATTCTTCTTCTGTAAACTGTACACCTGTACACTTTGTCGCGTATTTTCTATAACAAACGGCTAATACGAAGTCTAGTGAGGCGGCCGGATCGCCTTTTCCCACGGCAGACTTTATGTGTTGTAGGTGGAAGCAGAAACATTGCCACCACGTCCGGTCCAGTTGACGTCTAAAGTGGGTCAAGAACAAAGCCATGAAGAAGTAAGAAAACGTACGGATGTCCTCGCCAAGCTTGAACTTCGAATTCTCTTTACCGGGCAGAACACGGAAAGTGTGGGCACCGAAGTAGTCGCGCTAATGGGCTGTGTTAACACCGTTGGACATGTGGAAGGAAAATATGTACCTGGCCCTGCAGAAGGTTAGCCGGGACGACCTCGCTCCTGTAACCATCGAAGAAGGCTAAGGCAGTACTGAACGCGGGCGTCGGGATACCCCAGAGAACAGCCTGGGCAATAACGCGCCTCCAGCCGGGTTGGGCGGTGCGGATGGCTAATTTCGAGTGCTTAGTGAAACGTTTACAATATTGTATTTCAAAATGTTAACCTTTGTTGAAGAAGTCATCGAAGAGCAGCGACTCCAATTGCGGGTTCTTGTTGTAAGCAGCGGTGATGTCGCCGAGGAAAACACTCTAAAAACAGGAGATCAATGTATTGAGCGCGGGCACGCTCGGTGATCCTGCCTTGATAATGCAACCACCGCGCCACATGCTAGCGATGCCGGCGTAGTTGAGGTTCCAGCCGACCTATTCAATCCGGTTAATACCGAAATCAGTGAAAACGGACCGGACGTGCCTCCTTCGCAGTCTCCCTCATCAGCATGAAACCCTGCGTGTAGGAGATGATCTTGGAGGCATACAATGCCTGCTCGAGATCGTCGATGAAGAGCTGCTTGTCGCCACGGAAGGGCTCTTTCTTGGGCCCATCGATGACTTTGCTTGCGCGGACACGCTCCTCTTTGATTGCTGACAAGCAGCGGGCGAATACGGCCTCACCAATCAAGGTGACTGATAGATCGCGATTAGATCGACCAAGAAAGAAAGTTAAGTAACAAACCGGCGGTGCCTGCGTCGAGAGCGGCTATTGCAGTCCATTTGCCGGTACCTTTCTGGCCAGCCTTGTCGAGAATCTTGGTGACTACAGGCTCGCCATCGTCATCCTTGAATTTGAGGATATTTGCGGTAATTTCGATGAGGAAAGAGTCGAGGACACCCTTGTTCCACTTCAAGAAAATGTCGGCGATCTCATCTTCCGCCAGACCGAGGCCACGCTTGAGAATATCGTATGCCTCGGCGATCAGCTGCATGTCACCGTATTCGATCCCTAATGCGCGAAACGCGAACCGGGTTACACGGTAAACCAGACTGGATATCGGTCAACTTGCCATTGTGGACCATCTTGACGTAGTGACCAGAGCCCGTCTCGCCGACCCAATCACAGCACGGCTCGCCGTAAGCCTGGGCTGCGGTTTTCTGGAAGATGGGCTTGATTGCAGGCCAAGCAGCCACGGAACCACCGGGCATGAGAGATGGGCCGTATCGGGCGCCCTCTTCACCACCGGATACACCAGAGCCGACAAAGAGGAAGCCCTTGGCCTCGAGCTCCTTGGTGCGACGAATAGAGTCGGGGTAGTGGGAGTTGCCGCCGTCAATGACAATGTCGCCCTTCTCGAGGCCGCCCTCGATGAGCAGCTTGATAAAGTCATCCACGGCAGAGCCAGCCTTGACGAGCAGAATGATTTTGCGGGGCTTCTTGAGCTTGGAGATGAGCTCGGAAATGGAGTGGGCGCCCTGGATCTTGGTTCCTTGGGGAATGCATAAGCGATAACTCGTCGGCTTGGTGATGTGAATGTGGATGCTTACCCTTGGCCTCGTTGGCGAGGAAGGCGTCGACCTTGGAGGTCGTTCGGTTATACGCGACGACGTTGAAGCCCTTGTCGTTCATGTTGAGAATCAAATTCTGGCCCTGGAGGACGGTGAGGGTCGGCGATCGCGCTGGATAGCAGATTTAAGGACATACCATGACGGCGAGACCAATGAGACCGATATCTCCACTGCGGGAGGGTCAGTGGACGCGATTGGAGACGATGAGGAGCCATACGTAGCCATGATTAAGGTTGAGGAGGATTTGTGGTGAAGGTAGGAGGTAAGAGTGATTCGGCCCGAAAGATGTTTAGTCAGTTGTCTTTTAAACGTTCCTACGTCCGAATCTGACCGCCGGCTTATTCGGAATATGCAGCTCGCGGTACCCAGTACACTGAAGATAATCCATTAGTTTCTCCATCGTGAACATTCCATCCCTCTCTTTATAGTGCTCGCTAGTCTAGCCGTGACATAGCCGATCAACACTCCTTTCATCTTAAACTTCAAGTTCATGTCTGCCCCGAATCCCCCGGCCAACACCGTGGTGGGCACTTCTCTTGCGTTCGGGCTTCCCATAGCCTCGGCCGTCCTTCGTGAGGGATGGGTTCTCAAGAAACGCCGGAAGAAGATGCAGGGTTCGGCCACCCCTTTCCTGTGTCCTCACTTACACGCTCATCCACAGGCTTTGCGCGTCGCTACTTCACTCTTTATCAGTCGGGCATTCTCACCTATGCGTTTGATCGTGACCAGCCAGTCAGGGACCAGGTGTCCCTTCACCACTCTGCCATTTCCACCGCCCCAGGCCGCAAAGATATCCACATAGACTCGAATACTACTTTCCACATCAAATGCCTTAGCACAGAGGACTTTGACCTATGGATGGCCGCCTTCAGGTACGAAAATTCGAATGATATAACCGACTGCGCTAATTGCATAGCGCAGGAGGTTCATCGCTGGACCAGAGTCTCGCAAATCATTGACCATGAGGCAGTTTACTCGGCAAGGCAGCCTGACTGTCAATAAATCCGGAGCCATCTTAGAGGACATGACCACAGTGCGTTCAATCTCACCCAATGTCCTGCATGCTCATTCGCGTTCCCGTAGACCATAGCTGAGCTTGAGGACGCTGTTTTGGCTCTGTCCGGTAAACGAGTTTCGAAGCCCAAGATTGAAAAGGAAAAATCGAAAGCGGACAAGGACAAGCACGGCGCAGTGTTTGGTCTTTTCAAGAGATGCACGTTCACTGTTTCACCGTTGGAGTTTCACCTAATAGAAATTATCTAGCGTCGCATCACTCGTCGATGCATGATGCGGAGCACAGCCCAACAGAGGAAAAGTCTCCGACGCAACGTGTACACGACGCCTTGGATACGCTGAAGACCCAGCACGCAGTCCTCTCCAAGTCAATTCAGACCTTGGCCCCGCTCCTGGATGTCGGTCAAACCATGCGTAACTCTCCGCTCCCCATCACCGCCGAGGAAGAAGAGAGTAATACTACTACTACCCCTGTAACTTACTCTCCGTCCACCTCCTTCTATACGCCAACACACTCCCGCAAACGCACATCCATAGTCACTACCACGACCACGCGCAGCGACAGCGTCAACGAATGGTTCGATGCGGACAGCGACGGGGCCGAGGAATTCGTTCTCGACATCCCCCCTGCACAGCTCGACTCTGAATCACGGCAACCAAGCAAGATCGCTAGCAATGACAGTCGTAGCAGTCTGGGACACTCCAGCGCTAACACTGACATTGTGGGAGAGCCGACGAGAGCTTCGAGCGAATCAACGGTCGACAACGAGGTTCAAGTCGTTCGACGAACTCATCTTCCAGCTGCCCCTGTCGGGGACGAAGGCAGTCTTTTTACGATACTGAAGAAGAATGTCGGCAAAGTGCGTGTTTTCGCTCTATGTCCCGAGCTGGCCCTCAAACTTTCCATAGGATCTTTCGACAATTCAATTTCCCATCACGTTCAATGAGCCATTGACACTGCTTCAGCGGGCGGCGGAGGAAGTCGAGTATTACGAGCTCTTGAATCTTGCGGCAGCTGCGACCGATCCGGTTGATCGACTGAGCTATGTCGCTGCATTTGCCGTGTCTAGCTACGCCCATACACGGCACCGCTCGGGCAGGAAAGGCTTGTGAGTCTCGACAATTTCTCGCGGCGTCTGTTGTATCTCATGTTTCCATAGTAATCCAATGCTGGGTGAAACTTTTGAGGACGTTCGGATGAAGTTTATTGCTGAGAAGGTCCGGCATAACCCCCTCGAGATGGCATACCATGCCGAGGGCCCGAACTGGGAATTAAACGCGACATCTGCGGGCAAGACCAAATTCTGGGGTGCGTTTTCACTTCTTTCTTACTTTCTGTCCGCTTGAACTTCATCCAGGGAAGAGCTTGGAGGTCATACCTCTAGGCACCACCTACCTGACCATTGGAGACGACACTTTTGAATGGTCAGAGTTGCAGCACCGATTCAATTGATGCCCTTCTGAACCCTATCCAGGAAAAAGCCATCGTCGTTCATGCGAAATCTCATGGTCGGCCAGAAGTATTTTTCTCATGAAGGCAAGATGACCATTGAGAACACCCATACTCAAGCCCGATGTACCGTGGATTTCAAACCCAGCGGCCTCTGGGGCACCTCTCCTAACGTGGTCTCGGGAGCCGTCTACTCGCCCTCCGGCAAAGTCCTCACACAACTCGAGGGCAAATGGGACGACCAGCTCTCCCAGACGCTCGATGCGTCGCACTTCAAGATTTTATGGCGAGTGGCCCCATGGCCCAAAGACACCCACGAATATTACGGTTTCACCTCGTTTGGCATCACGCTGAACGAGATGACGAGTGACATCGACGGGAAGCTGCCGCCAACGGACTCTAGATTGCGACCGGATGTGAGAGCTTTGGAGGACGGGGAACTCGACACTGCCGAGCGGGAAAAGACGCGGGTGGAGGAAGCGCAGCGAGAGCGGCGGCGTGAGGGCCAAGACACTAAACCAAGGTGGTTTAAGCAAGTTGGCGATGAGTGGCAATATACTGGAGGATACTGGGAGGCAAGGGCGCAGGGATGGAAGGACTCTGGGATCCAAGCACTGTGGTAAAAGTTTGCGTCGGGCTACATAGAGGGACGCTAACGTATACCCTGTTCTAAATTCGTATAATACTATATTATAATCGTCAAGCTCGTCGGTACATTCAATGTCTTGTTGCCGACGCAGCCGGTTACCTGGGGAGTACGGGCTGACCGACCACGATACACGTGGCTCGGGATTTGTACACTTGAAGTTCAAGCTGTGGACCGTCTGGAACGTAATTATCGGGCGCGGGCTTTTGAAAGCGCGCGTCTTCCGGGTGTTTTCGGTAATTTTTGTTCCAAGTTCGGGATATTGAGCGAACTAAAAGGCATTTGTCAAGATTCGAAGGTCTCTTGAGTGTTGCCTCGGAATTCTGGTCCAAGTTCGAGATATTAAACATCAATAACGCATCTGCCAAGATTACAGAGACTCAGAGGCCAGTGAGTAATTCCGTGCATGACCGCTTTCAAAATATCACATGCACCGCGTAAGTACGCGCCCGTACTGTAAAGAAAGCGGTCACGCTCGGGCGTTGTCAGAATGTCCTTACTATTACTATTAGGAATCAGTATAAGCGCATGTGACGCAGAAGCTCTCGCAAACCAGAGTATAAAATATGGCAAGCTGAGGCGACCAGTATCAAGTTATCCATCTTTTTTTCTACGCTTTGCCTGCACAACACTCACAATGACCAAAACACTCTACGTTTTCTCCTACTCTGTCTGGGCCGCCGCCGCTGAGCTGGCCGTGTAAGACTTCCATTGCACTTTCTTCGGGGTGCATCGCTGACTGCAATCTCGTTAGAGCCGAACTCGGTTATAAGGAGGGCGACGTTACGTTCAAGACTATTAACCTACTGGAAGGCGAAAACTTTACACCATCATTTCTTGCGATCGTAAGTCATCCCCGTTCCCAACATATCGAATGATTCCAACGATGCAGAACCCCGCCGGCACCCTGCCGACGCTCGAGGCGGACGGCCAAGTCTACACCAGTACCGCCGAGGTCATTCGCGCGCTCATCAAGGATGCCCCGGTCAAGGTCAAGGACGGCTCTGTCATAATTGAGACGTTCCACCAAGACAAGTACGACCCCAACTTTGCGCTGATCCTCACGGTATGCGTGCACCAGTTTACGTTGAATAACAATACTCATTATATCAGCGCAATGACGCCGAGTTGACCGCAAAGAACGCCGGGCTCCCTGGATTGTTCCTCTCCAACCGTCAGTTTCCAGGTTTTTTGTTCATAACAGAGAAACTAAAGTCACAAACAAATCAGGCCTGGAGGCTTTGGAGAAATTATCTGTGGACCCACAGGCAGAGGCACACAAAGCCTTCTATGAAGACAAGAAGACGAATATCGGAGGTCAGCTTCAGGCTCCCTGTGGAATGATCTTGGCAATGAATTGTACTGTTCTATAGGTGTGCTCGCGATATTCCAAGGGAAGGTGCCCGAAGAGTCAAAGGCCCGCTTCTTTGCCCAGTCGCAAGCGCACTTTGACTCGGTAAAAAGTGTCTGGTTTGAGGTCCTCCCTGGAATCCTACCCGACAGCGGTTTCATTGGCGGCGAGCTCCCAGGCGAGGACGACTTTCACGTCGGAGCGTGGCTCACGCGCGTCGCTGCCACGACCGGTGCCAAATCCGCCGAAGATGCGTTGGCGGCTGTTGAAGTGGCGTACGGCGCACCAGTCCCAGGGAGAGTCGCCGCATACTGGGCCGCGTGGACCGCGAAGCCGAGCTGGAAGAAGGTGTACGCAGGCGGGCTTCACTAAATGCAAAATCTCGTGTATGTAGGAGCTCGGCCTTTGGAATAAACAGATAATCCAATGCAAAAGAATGTAAAGACTTTGGAATTCGACAGAATCCAGTTCGAAGTGAGCAAAACCAGAACAGAGGAGAATAGCAAGCAGTTCAGAGTTTGAAGGCAGACAAGCCAGGGTGTTTGACACTGTTCATTGTGCAAGGACGCGTCTCGGTTGAGCTCTGTAAGTGGTTGAAACGAAGTCGGTCGGATCCTCGCTTGATCCACG
This sequence comes from Mycena sp. WM, assembly GCA_023547045.1. NCBI lineage: Eukaryota > Fungi > Basidiomycota > Agaricomycetes > Agaricales > Mycenaceae > Mycena > Mycena sp. WM. Next base: position 7,133 of record MU411314.1, read on the forward strand.
CCGATCATTGAAGATCTTAAAGCCGAAACTCCCGAACGGACTTGGAGTCCGACGTGATTGCAGAACATTCGAACGGTCATTGGCCTTCGCTTGACTCCCTCCGCTTCAGCTATGCTTCGTGCCAAAAAAATCCGGGAGACCTCTCGGCGACTTCTTGCTACGCATGCGCCGCTACCCGAGAAAAATTGCGCTTCAATTACTCCTCCATACGCCAGCTTGATCGAAAACCTGTCGCAAGTACGGAAACATATCAAGCACAAGCTCACTCTCGCAGAGAAGATTCTCTACAGTCACCTTAGTGAACCTAGCAAGAGTCTTGGGGATGGAGGCAAAATTCGCGGCCAGGCTTATCTTCAACTGCGGCCGGAACGAGTAGCGATGCAGGATGCCTCCGCACAGTACGCCCAATACAGCGACTATTTTCTTTCCATCTCATTTTTCGCTCTTCCAGGATGGCACTACTTCAATTTATGAGTGCTGGTTTACCCCAGTGTGCTGTGCCGGCGAGCATTCACTGTGATCATCTCATTCAAGCTGTCGACGGTGCCAAAACTGATTTGGAGGTATAACGCTTGGGCGACTTTCTCTCCCTAGGCCTTACAATCTTTTAACACAACAGCGGTCGATCATCAGCAACAAAGAAGTGTTTGATTTTTTGGAGAGTGCCGCTCGTAAATATGGCATTGAATTCTGGGGACCAGGGTCTGGTATGTGATTTGGAAAGTCTTTGGGTTCGTCCCTGAGAGTGGTTCCAGGTATTATCCACCAGATTGTGCTCGAAAACTATGCTGCTCCAGGAATGCTCATGTTCGTCCCGTCTTGTACTCGTAACATACTTATTCGACTAATTCCAAAATTTGTAGGCTGGGAACGGGTATGAATGGATACTTGTACCGACATCGAACCTAATTAAATAGAACAGACTCTCACACTCCAAATGCCGGCGGTCTTGGGATGCTCGCAATAGGCGTTGGTGGAGCCGACGCAGTGGACGCGCTGACCGGGACGCCCTGGGAATTAAAAGCCCCGGAGATCGTTGGTAAGTACTCGCCAATGTGGGTTTATAGTAACTCATCGCCATGCAGGTATTCATTTGAAGGGAAAATTGAGCCCCTGGGTCTCTCCCAAAGATTTGATTCTACATTTAGCTGGAAAGCTTACCGTTCGGGCAAGTCATTCAGCTAGTTGATTAATCAGAACCTCATCTCGATATAGGGTGGGACTGGACGTATTTTGGAGGTGCGTATACTGGATTCAATCTTTTTTGACCGCTGGCCTTCAAACTTAAACTCGTTGTTAGTATTTCGGCCCCGGCGTCTTCGATCAATCATGCACAGGTGTTTGGAATCTCTCGAATAGCTCTTTTCGATATCTAATATCGCAAAGGTCTTGCTACCGTCGCTAACATGGGAGCGGAAGTCGGCGCCACAACGTCGACCTTCCCATACACTCCAAACATGCGGGCTTATCTCAATGCCACCGGTAGAGCGCCCGTAGCGCGCGCCGCAGATAGTGCTGCCGCCCAGGGCTTCTTAAGTGCCGATGAAGGAGCCGAATATGACCAAGTCATCGATATTGTTCGCATGTCCTGCTCTTTAGTCGGATCTTTCTAACTTCCTCTACCAGAATCTGTCTGAACTAGAGCCTCACATCAATGGGCCTTTCACTCCAGATCTAGCGACGCCGTTGTCGAAGTTCGGGGAGTTTGTAAAGGAACAAGGGTGGAAAGATGAATTTTCAGCTGGTCTTATTGGATCGTGTACCAACAGTTCCTACCAAGACATGGTGAGGTTGGGGCAACATCGTTTCTTTACCTTATTAACATTTATCCAGACAAGCGTTGCCGATCTAGCCAGACAAGCCCAATCTGTGGGACTGACAACCAAAGTCAGGAGCTGCAGTGCCTTCATTTGCCATTTATTTATTCTGTTTAGGTCCCTTTCCTGTGCACGCCTGGCTCAGAACAGATCAGAGCGACTATGGAGCGCGACAATGTTACTGCCACTCTGGAGGATGTCGGTGCAGTAGTATTGGCCAACGCATGTGGTCCTTGCATCGGTCAAGTAAGCTTGATTCTTCGTTTGGTCGCGGCTACTTGAACGATTGCATAGTGGAAACGGGACGACCACAAAACGGAAGAAAACGGTTTGTTAGCTTGATTCGATTCCCCCCCCCCCCCTATAACACCCCATTTTTATAGCGATCTTGACAAGTTTCAACCGAAATTTCAAGTCGCGCAATGACGGGAATCGCCTAACCATGAATTTCCTTGCCTCACCGACAATCGTTACTGCCATGGCGTTCTCCGGAAAACTATCATTCAATCCGATGACCGATTCGTTACCCCTGGCATCCGGCGAAACCTTCCGATTCTCTGCTCCCTCTGGACAAGATCTTCCATCTGCAGGGTTCACTCTCGGGGAAAATTCGCTCTATCCCACACCGACACCTAAACCTCAACCGGACACTGAGATAGTAATCGCAAAGGATTCTCAACGTCTCGAGTTGCTTGAACCCTTTTCGAGCCATTTCGAAGGAGGTAAAACGGAATTACCCCCAATGAAGGTTTTGATGCGAGTGAGGGGAAAGTGTACAACAGATCACATCTCCGCTGCGGTAAATCGAGACATGTTGGACGAGTAACACAACTCATATGTTCGCATCAAGGGCCCGTGGTTGAAATATAAAGGACATCTCACAAATATCTCTGAGAATCTCCGTACGTATTTTGCTGGTAAATGACGCATTCTTCGCTGACAGTTGGCCAGTGATCACAGTAGATTCACTTTCTGCATTCGAAGCGAAGATGCTAACCCGCTGTGTAGGCAGTAAACGACGAGGGCGGCGAAGTCAATGTCGCTTTTGACCACGATGCTTCGGAAGGGCAACCGGCATCGGACACAATTCCTGGAGTCGCCAAACGGTTGAAGTCGAGAAACCAACCCTGGACTTTGGTTGTAGACGATAACTACGGCGAAGGGAGCGCAAGAGAGCATGCGGTATGTTGTTCTAAAGACTGGGGATGCCCATTTAATGTTCATTCCTCACAGGCTTTGCAACCGCGTTTCTACGGTATAACAATAATTCCGTCGTCCCCGCAGTGTACCGACTCTTTACAGGTTGTGCAATGATAATAGCCAGGTCTTTCGCTCGGATCCACGAGACGAATCTCAAGGTGAAAATTGCCAAGTTTTGAAGCTGATATAATGGTTGACACGTCCCGCAGAAACAAGGAGTACTGCCGCTTTGGTTTGCCGACAAAGCGGACTACGGCCGCATCGGGTCAGGCGATGTGGTCGAGACAATCGGGCTCTCTGAGTTGCTCAAGGGCAATGGTACTCAGATCAAGTTGAAGGTCACCAAGCTGGATGGCCAAGTATTCGAGATCGAGACCAAGCACACCATGTCTGCCGATCAGCTCAAATGGCTGGAAGCAGGTTCTGCCCTCAACCACATTCGTTCGCAGATGGATTAGTTAGCATTATGTAC
>MU411323.1:760-10775 GCA_023547045.1 Mycena sp. WM
AGTACAGACCTTCTCAAATTAAAATATCCTCTTGTGTGTCGCGGCAAGCATGGACTAATTTTGGCGCATGCATGGGCCGCGCATAACCTAACTCTTGATTCCGTGACGCCCAAGGCAGTATGTCGTTAATTATCCTTGGTTTTATTCATTTGCTCACTTCCCTGTAGGCGAAAAAAACTACTGCATCCCAGGTGAGCTTTTATCGAGCACGGTCCCGCTATCAGTCCTGAGGAGCCGTAAGGGAAAGGGAAAGGCCGTCTCCAAGGTACAGCCTTTATCGATTTCTGTCTTCGTATTGGTGCTAAAAAAATTGAAGTCAAAGGCCGCAAATGATGCAAAGGTAGATATCAATCTCTGTCCCCGTATTTGTACTGAGTATTTGTTATCCAAGCACGATACATCCCTCACCATGCACGATACATTTTAGCAAACACGACACATCCACTGGGAATGTATCGTGCCCGTACACAAACACGATACATCGCATTCTACTATCATATTTCGCCTATTTCGGTCATGCGGGGGTCAGGGCAATATATTGCTTTCTGCGCAAGCTTCAAGTCCGACGACGTATTCTACTGTGGGATGTGAGCACAGATATTGGGCATCCCAGAGAAAGGCAGCTGGTGTGCCAGGAAGAGGACTTGGGTGGCGGAAATAGACCGTAGGAATGCTCTTCGGAAGTAAATAAACACACCTGAATCTCCAAATCCTGAACCCTAGTCCCAGATAGTAGCGATTGTACGGTAAGTTTCGGGAATTTTCGATGAGACAGCTTTGTACAGCCGAATCGTAACCAAGGGGCGTGGATAAAAGTCGGTAGAACATCATTCCACGTCCCAGAATCAGATTGACCTACTCAGAAACTAGTTTTTTGGAGTCAAAAACAATATCGGGCTCATGTTCAATATCCTTCTCGGCAGTTTGATCGTGTCGTCCCCCGCGGAATTTTTCATAACATACCGGATGCCCCTGATATCTCGTAGTCTGGACATCCATTGGGGGTCGGAAGCTGCCCTAGAAGACCCCGCTTTCGGCTTAGAGATCGGAACATCGGAAGGGATGTATATCGATGGGCTCCCCCTAGACAGGCCTGATAATACTACTGTGCCAATATGAAGCGAATCAAATTCATGCTTGTTCCGGTGGCAGAAAAAAGAACCCTCTTTCAGCAAAGATGAAGTTCCAAAGGTAAAGGTAAAGCCGCACGCGGTATCATGTAAATCACAATCTCTCGATGAATTACACAAATAACTTGATGCCATGCCGAGCAATGGCCTAAAGCAAGTAAGAATCAGTCTGCTCAAAAGTAGCACCACGGTTTCCAAAACGTGACCTAGTCATTCATTCTCGCGAGGCAGTCTCACGTCAATCCAATTCTCATATTACAGTAATAAAGGCCATATAACATCCAATTCGGCGCTCAATTCTTTTGGTTTTCAATATTTACGAGGTTAGTCGGTGTTGAGGCACGAGTCGAAACTCAAAAATCTGATTATAAAACAAAGTAATATCAGATATCGTGATGTTCTCAAACGACGATTTGACGCACCGTTCCCTGCGTTGCATGCCACCGGCGCACACGTCTCCGGCCACGTGTTCGGGTCGAGATAATACTGGAATTCCTGACCGCTGGGCTGCCCCAACCCCCCCTGTGTGGCTTGTGAGCATGGATAGTGAATATGCCAAAATACGGACGATGAGCCCGCACTGAGCGTTGATGGTCGTAAGGAAATTCTCGCAGGTGTTTACGTCAAAGTTGGCGGCTGCTGTGCCCTTGTTGATAGCGGTTAAATCGCCTGTACCTCGCAGTTAGCGGTGTGTTCAGTGTCACAGCGTGGAATAAGATGGAGATGTAGCGGTGACTCACAGCTCAAATTCGCCGTAGACGACGGGGGCCCGGGGAAGCACCGCGCGGCGCTGTCACCCGGCGCGATCTTGCGAAGGGGTGCCATACGTCCGTTAATAATGGTACCTGTGTCTTTAACGATAACCGAGGCTCACCACTTCGGCTGCGATGGAAGTACAGAAAGTAGTGATGAAACTTGAGCAGTCGCCGACTCCCAAAGTGGGAACGGGATCGGGGGCGAAGCAAGTCACTTGCCCCAGAACAGGGGTGATCACGAATGCGAGCGCAGCGATAGTCAAGGCCTATCAGAAACGAGTGAGAGAGCACCAAGAAAGGTTGCGAGACATTGTTTACCTTCACGTTGTAGAACATGGCAGTTGGTTAAAGAGCCTTTCGGACCCGGGGTTGAGCTTGATGCTTTTATATCCACCACACAGAAGATCCCGGTTTAGGCATAATCCGCTGCGCGCGCTCCCCGCTTCATTCTCTGTGTCAACAAAAAGTCTGCATCCATTCGGTACGCTTGTTTGTGTGCAGCTTCACCAGAAGTACTTATTCTTCTTTTCTCACCCCGATATGTGCGGTCCTAGATCCCGGGCTCACCGGGAAAGGTTTGGCGCTAACCGCTCAGGGATGACGGACAATATGTAGTTATCTACCTCTTTATCCCACTCTCTATATATAATATTACAAAAGCGCGCTTCGCGACCCCCCACTTTGGCTGAGGTTGAACGACTGCTGCTGCTAAGAAGGGCACCTCCGGGCGCATGAAAGTCCATAAGCGGAGTTGAAAGGTATCAGACAGGCTTAATATTATAAAGAGTATTTTGCAAGCTCTTTATAAGATTGAGCATTGTCCGAAGCTTTTTAAACTCCGTTTTTGGACACGTCCGCCCAATTCCAAGGAATATCACCCCGTAATCGACGGAGAAACTGGTTCGAATTCTCACTGTAAGCGCTGAGGGGAAGCTCCCTCGCCCCGGTCCCGACTCACCATTGATATTTCAACTGAAGTGGTGGGGTGCTTTGCACCCCACCACACTCTTGTCACCCTCTTTATAAAATTGAGCCTTCTGTCTTGCTTCTGTCCGTCTAAAGCTGGATCCCCATATAGTTATATTGCGCAGCTGACATCTGTTATCCACCAACCGGCATGAACCGTTATATTAAGCTCCGCTTAATCCCGAGGCATGCCGTTATTGCCAACTGAATGTTATCTCACATTTGCCAAGACGCAACTTAGGTACATAAGATGAAGTAGCCCAGTCAAGCTGAGTTCATTTTTTAAAAAAATGCATACTCAACTTCAATACAATTAGCAAGGCCAACGCAAGCAAGTGAGAGCCGGCGACCGCTTGTATATATGAGGATAAGGCGGGTAAACTTGTTGCCGCGCGAAGAGCTACTTGATCTCATATCCATCCATTGGAAGTGAGACCGACGCAGAAGGAAAGGGTCAGAAGACACCTTTTCTGGCGCCTGAGCGGTTAGCGCCCAACCTTTCCCCGGTGAGCCCGGGATTGGCCCGGGATCTAGGACCACACATACTTCTGGTGAAGCTGCACATAAACGGGCGTACTGAATGGATGCAGACTTTTTGTTGACACAGAGAATGAAGTGAGGAGCGCGCGCCGCGGATTATGCTTAGACTGGGATCTTCTGTGTCGTGGATATAAAAGCATCGAGTTCAATCCCGGGTCCGAAAGGCTCTCTAACCAACTGCCATGTTCTACAACGTAAGGGTCAACAATGTCTTGCAGCCCTTCTTGGTGCTCTCTCACTCGTTCCTGACAGGCCTTGACTGTCGCTGGGCTCGCATTCGCGATCACCCCCGCTCTGGGGCAGATGCTGACGCTCAATTGTACTACCGGGCACACAACTGGCTCCTGCCAGAGCCTCTTTCCAAAATTCTGCAGCACCATTACAGCTCAAGTGGTGGGCCTTGTCATTCCGGACGCAAAGTCATGTATTGATGGAGAACACCTGATGCAGATCCCGCCAGGCGCGTCGACCCAGCGCTGCTTCACAACGGGATCGGGCTTGAAGTGTTCGTCATCGATCTATCTGACTCCCTGCCTCGCTCGGAGCCCGCACTCGCGGCTGATTGTGAACTCCAGGTGACTTCAGGGCGCGCAACACAGATCCCGTCAACAGCAACAAGGTCGTCGTGCAGGACTGTGAAAGCGCGCTCAATATCGTTACCTTAGTGTGCGCGGAGGTATAACTCACTTGTAACATTCAACACCGATGCTGATGAGCCACCCAGGGCGGCTTCGCGCAGTTGACCGGCGGGGCATTCCAGTTCTTCGGCCTGCCCAATACAGGTGCATGCCAGCAGTCGTGTGGCGACTAGCACTGCAGCGCCTTCTTTGGGGCAGTGGGAAACCCTTGACCAGAGTACTATTGTGCAGGAAGAGATTTGTGCAATAATAAGTGTTAAAAAAATCTTGGGAAAATCACGTCATCGGAATTTAAACACTCACCTGAGAACATACATAGGACCGCCGGAGGGTACCTCCAGTTGCTTGCGTGATGATCCCTGGTTCTAACCGCTGAAGAAGTGCAGTTACTGGTGATGTTAGAAAAAGGAGGTAGCCGTATCAATTCGAATATGCGGCAGGTGAGGAGCTGAGGGAACTCGATTCAGGTAAACCCGGCTTCTGCCCAGCCCAAAGGATGTACATTACTCCGTGAATCCGAAGCGAATAAATATGAATAGATTATGCATCTTCTAATTTTTGTTTCGAGTTCAAAAGTGTTTGATTTTTGGTTTGATTTTTGCGAGCGGCCGGTATTCAAGTTTACGCGCGCGAGGATGTCTTGATTTAGGGTGGAACATGCCGTCGGCACAAAACCAATGATTCATTGTGATCAAAGCCTCTGTTTTTGGGGCGGGACTTTGGCGGGACTGCCAAAAAGGGCGAGTTTGCGGAGGTCTATTTTTGCGGGGCGGGAATAGATCTACAACGAGACCGCCATACGTGACGGGAAATCCATACAAATCAAATCCTTACCGTGAACGATCATCAAGTCGGTCGATAATTTCCGTGAGCCGCTCAGCTGCCGCTCCCTGCGGTGGAGGCCCGGGCCTCCATCCTTTGTTTGCGTTAGCTACTTCTTCGCCTGTATGACACTCAATTTTAGTCCACGCACCGTAGCCCACCCTCACCTTGATTTTCTCAACCTCGCGTGGGGCTGGTGCCTGATCACCGCCTTGGGGAATTTCAAGTGGAAAAAGGGGGGCCACTTCGTATTGTGGGATCTCGGTCCGCTCATCATCGAGTTTCCGTCTGGCGCCAGCATAGCTATCCCCTCGGCCATTTTTCGGCATTCGAATGTTGCGGTCCAGCAGGACGAGAACAGATTCTCCATCACTCGGTATACCTCTGCCGGAATTTTTCGCTTTGTCAACGGCGGCTTCAAGACCGACAAACAGCTTAAGCGAACGATATCCATGAAGGACAAGGCAGACTTTGCAGCGGTGTCAAAGGTTCGGTAGTTTATCCTTCTGTTCATCTTCATGGAGGAGATTGGGGTGTGACGGGAGTGGGACGACGCGAGCACCCTGCATTGGGTGGAGAGGTGGCAGGGAGGGAGGGGTGCGTGCTCGTTTTTCCCGATTCCTCCTTCCTTCCGTTCTCTGCCCGTCGTATTTTTTGTGGAGAGGGCGAGGCCATGCTTGACTTCGTCGTGTCGCGAGCTGGAAGTTCGACTTTGGCGATTCCTTCCCATACCGCGATTCCTATTTCCCACCGTCGTTCTTATGCTCTTTCCCAACTCATCCTTAACTAATGTGCTTTCCCTCTCGTTCTTGTAACCCCCGTACGAATCTGCCTTGATCTCTGTTCCCCCTCCGTCCTCCCTTCTCGACTGTACGACACACACCCGGCCTTCTATTCCTTGGTATAATCTCACTTTCAAACTGTCCACCAGGTTTAGGTGTCTGTGTTATCTCGGTGCTTTCATCCACTCGAATTAACCTCTCAGGTCTCCGACTGCAAGTCTCCGGCTTCAGTTTCTCGATCCATCGACCTTCAACTTCACCTTCGCGCCCAACTCGACCAAGGTGCGTCTTGATTCGTTTACAGGCGACTCGAATATCAACACAGTTCGGGATACCATGGGCTACCGATGTGCTCACTGCAACTTCCAAGTGTCCATTTTTCTGCACTCCTTTGGACTCTGAAACACTGTTAGAAAGGCCCGTTGGGGACTACAGGAAGAATGCCGAAGCTCGGGCGCTTGCGTGGCTCCCACATGAAATCGACTCGTCAGTCAAAATTTACCTGTTACACTGTCGTTGTGAACCTCAGAAGCAGCCCACAAGACTATATATCTAGGGCAGTATTTCTTTGTAGTCAAGACTTAAGAGCATCGCGAAGCGTTAACACAATTTCTCATTTCGACCCATCACCCGCGCTGTGCAAGAAATTGCGAGATGAAATGCTCTAGCTAAGTTCTATCGAACTTTTAAAGGTTATCATCCATCAGCGTTCGGTAATTGTATTATTGGGAAAGTTTATGTATAATATCCTTCAGATTTTCTATGTAACGCCTGTGTATCGTGCACGAGGGTGACTGGCTGACTTATATTCCAGATTATGCTTCGCCTTGTTGCCTAAGCCGTATCGTGGGGCATGGGGGAACCTGTGGAATCTGCACGTTTGGTCTAGGTGGCGAAGGGGAGTCCAAGAACGAAGGTGTCATTGTGCTTGTACATTAGGAGAATCCCTGGGACTGGCATTCGTTCTTCGAACGGGTCGTATAATAATACCTACCTACTTACCCCGTCAATCACACAGGGAGATTGACGCCGCAGTGTCATTGTCAAAATGTGTCAGCGTCACTCAGTGTCCCATCTGCAATGTCCACCTGTCACTCTACCTGCCCCCTTTCACTCTATCAATCACTCCTTTATTAAAATTACGTGTGTCTGTCTGTCTGAAGCCATTTTAAACTCCGCCACCAATCCTTCAGCATCCTCCGATATTCAACCGAAGTGGTGGGGTGCGAAGCACCCCACCGCGCTCCTTATATTATTTAAAATTACCTTTGATGGCGCTGCCTGATTTACTCTGATTGTGTTATGCGATTGAGGTTGCCTGGATGACTATCATCGCACATATCGGTTTCTAAGTTCAACGTTGTCCGTTTTTGCATAAGGCAATCTATTTCATCGCGATACCTGTGAAGAATATCTTCTGGACTCCTTTCTACCATCGGTTTTCCTGCTGAATTGATACTTGTTGCTGCGTCCATTCCTTCGAAGAGGACTTCAAAGTGGCAGAAAATTGGCAGAAGATGAACAATATAATGCAAAAGAAAAGCCTGCGTCTACCAATCCACAGACTAAGATGTCAGCTAGCGCAGATGTTGGTGTTATTCAGTAGATTACCAAGACTCAGACTCAATCCGCACCAACTCTGGGGTGGGCCATTCAAATGGCAAGAATCATTGGGGCGAGTGCCAGTAGTTTGTGTTTGTACTAAGGAGCTAATTTGTACTTTATCTTCTGAATTACCAGCTTGTGAGTCGACAACCGAAGAAGGGAAGTGTGCAGCGCGAACCTTTCATGAGGAAATTCCTTCAGTCTCCAGGCCACTCAAGTTCCTGATCAGTGCCCAGTTCGCACTTGTTTTTCAAGTATCAACCGTTTCCCCGTTGAACATTTCCGATGAGTACTTAGATATACCCGGTCCAGCTTCCTTGGTGTGTGCGGTTCCGTATCTATCTCATTCTGTGCGTATCTCTCACTCTAGATGCTAATGTTTGATTCATTGATCGGTTAGTTGTCGATTCAACTAGCGTCTAAGCATCGTCGATCAGACTCAACTTCGACCTATGAAACAAGACCGACTAGGTGCCCCGGTACGAATTTTGTGAGCTCATTCAATTTGGCTTCATCTGGACGGCTAAACCCTGACCTTCCTCGAGTGACCCCGGTGTCAAGCCATCTTCGCAACGCGTTCCTAGTTTCCTTTATACTCAGTTCCTACTCGGATTAGATGTCCCCGCCCAGGCATCTGATTCAAAATTTCACTTCAACGTCGGAAAACGAACCCGGCCAATCTATTGTGAATCTGTTTGGTAATTGAGATCGCTCCCTTCGAGTCCCTTTCTACTCTGCCTTCCCAATTCGTTCTGTTCTAGTCTTGCCTTCAAATTGTCCACTCATGCTTATGTAAGTGTCGAAGTTGTTTCTGTGCTCTCATTCAGTGGGTCATTCACTCTGAATTAATTTCGGCTCTCTGACTCCAAGTTTCAAACTTCAATTCCTTGATCCATGATCGCCAACTCGATCAATAATTCGATCTGGTCGCTCAGTCACTTGCTGACTTTGCCTTTGCTCGGTTCTGAAACTCCCGACTCGAACAAGTTCATTGCAAGCCTTGTTGAATCGTTTGCGCTTTCGTCCACAAGCGACTAGAATACCAAGTTCAGGACCAGCGCGGCACGACGCTCGGCACCTTGATCCGATCGTCGGCGCACCCACATTGTTGCATCATCGGCACGAGCAACGCGCCACTCCACTTGATCCAAACACTGGCAATCCGGCTCGTTTGCGGCACATCGTATCGAAGGAGGAGGGGAACGAGTGAAGAGAAGGGACCCACACGACGTGCTCGTGAGCATCTCGCGGGTCGAGTCGAGTCGGCAGTACGAATTGGCAAAAAAAGAACCTAAACTCCGTTAATATTTGGTCGAGATAAAACAGACTGTACCGGGATTGGACTCGGAGAACTAGATATATCTTATATCTAACCATGTAGCATTGCTCGTACGTGTACGCATCCATTTTTTGTGGGTCATCTCAGGGAGCGAACAAAAAAAAAAACTAAACTCGTGAATATTTGGTCGAAATGAAACAGACGGTACCAGAATTTGGACACGGAGCATTATTCTTACATCTCCCCAAGGACCATTGCTTGTGCCTTTCCCCCCTACTGGCCCGCAAAGCACAGGACAGAACTGGCTTGATCATTGAAGCCCAGAGTACCCAGGTCCCACGTGCCCGCGGGCAGGCCAAGCGTATCCGGGTCGCTTCCTGGGTCTCCGGCGTCACAGCCAAATCGCCTGAGTGTTCATTCACAAATGAGATTTGATCACGCCCCACAATCAAGAAACATAGAACATACGGAGCGAAAAAACAGGCAAATCCGCCGGGTATGATCGTGTTGGATACAGCGTCGTTCCAGGGGGACAAATCACCGTCGAAGTCGATGCAGTTGCGGTCGGTGACTTGGAGGTCGATGCATCCTGGGTCGCCTAAACCGTCGATACAGACGATGAGATCACCCTTGATAACATAAATGTGAGTGTAAATATTCTCTCGGAGAGAGCATAACCACCAACTGATTGTCTGGCGGTGATCTCATTCGTGACGGAGCCGGGATGCGGGCCCGAGGCAGCGGTGCCAAAGTGAGACATAGCAAGAATCACGACGAGCTGTGTTGCAGAGCTGATGAGTTTCATTGCGAGGTCGGGTTCAACCGTGAGTGGGACTGAAACTGAGGATAACGACGGTGACGACCGGACTTTTATAGCCGGCACCCTGAGCATGGGTGCGGCATTCCATGCCTCCGGGGATGTCGGAAAAGGCTGGATGACACTTGCGATGGAACTCGATATGCAGACCGAGTGTCATAGGTGAATATATTGAAGAATCAGCCCACGGGCATAAGGAGCGTTAGATGTCCACCACTTGAAGGTCGAGCGCCTGTTTGATCATGGTCTTCCATTCAGAGTTGACACCCCCAGGGTCAGAGAACCGTGCGCAGCGTCATCCCCCAGGAGCCAGTGCTTGTTCTTCCAGTATTTTAGCGCTGTACTCGCGCATGGGGCACGGATATCAAACAAGCGATAGAAACCGCGGAGGAGGGAGCATTCATAACCCTAGTCGACTGAGACCAAATAGACCTAATAGACCAAGAGCAAGATGGAACACCCAGCTGGAATATGGGAAGTCTTGTATGTGACAAAGCTATCGGATTTTTTCGTAGATCGAAGAAGGCATGTTCCATTTCCCACTGGGCCACAAAGGTTACAGGTGATATTGAGGTGATAACTGCTGCTAAGAATTCCCAGAACAAGGTCACGAGAGTCTTTGGCTGGGAAGCCGCACGGACAAGGGCGATGAGATCGGCTTTCTCAGCCATCCGCATCTTC
>JAHHPV010009639.1:0-12877 GCA_023547045.1 Mycena sp. WM
GAACAGATGCAGAACGTGCTGCTTTCGGTCAGGACGGACTGGGCTCCAAGGGCGTACTGCATACACTCGTGCCTTATTGATAATGTATCGCTGATCATGCATGACTAGGCATAGATGCTCGCAGGTGATACGATATACATTTACACATGAACAATCCGCGCCAATATTCACACTACCGAACTCACTGGACTTTGAAAACATTAACTCTGATAATCATCTACATTCATCTCTCTCGTTCCTGGAACTCCAATGGAACTCAGACCGCGTCTAGAGCTAACCGCGCCGTTCAATCTCATAGAGCCATTCACTCCCTAATCTACTCCTAAGTATTCGGCGTCAAATAAATCCTGGCCATTCCCGCGGTACGTGCATTTACGGGCATTACGATTGTATATGGTCCTACAGAATGATATAAAATTAAAAGAACATAGATAGCATGTATTTATGTCTCCTGGAAGGCCTGGAGAAGGGCCTCGAGGCCATTGCATTTCAAACGAAGGTGATATTTGCGCAACATCAAAGTTCTTATAGTTTCGGGCTTCAACCTGGCACGCCGCACAGAGATGGTATCTCTTCCGCCGGAGAAAACACGTTCCACGGCAACAGCAGAGCCTGGAAAAATTCAGGAGCTGCAATTCGCGCTTGCTGAGATAAAAAAATTACCTGGAATTGACATGATATCACGTGCGAACCGATACAGGCGCGGATACTCGCCTCTGCGGGCGTACCACCATTGAACAGGATCCGCATGGTAGGGGATGTGTGGTGCCTCAAAATAAGTATTACTAGTTCATTCATGTCCGCCTCGTCGTCTGTGCCATAATCAAAGGCGACAAAGGTGATCGGGCTGGGGCGAGTCTTGTTACCCTTCGCCACGTTGGCGGTTGTACGAGCGTAAGGTGTTGTGGGCTCAGTGGATGGATAGCAGTCGTGGAAGTAAGCGCGAAGTGCTTTCTTCTGATCCTCCAGATATTGCAAGAGTTCTGGATCCCCTGCGTAGTCTCTGCGGAGCTTATAATTTAACCGTGGATCGAGAACTAACGCCTCATTGTTGCGTCCCCCAGATCACCAACTCTGCCAACCGCCAAAAATTACCATTCTTTCGCTTTTTGCGCTTTCTGCGTTTGCATGATAAATTCTTACGACTTCGCGTTCCAAACATCCAATACTTTGCTGATTCTACCTATATGCAGGGTGCATGCGGGGTACCCAATGCAATCCACAGAGTCCACCAGTTGCCCCTCATTTGACTACCACAACATCCAATCCAACCTTGGTTGTGGCTGGACCTTGCTGCAAACTGAAACCAGGCCCAGCCACCCCCAAAGAAATTCAGCAAGTATATATTTGTCTGGCTCTGACCCCACAGGGGAATCTACAGTGGAGATGGTTTTTCGATACTGTCCAGTGGTCGGGTCGGGCTGAAAATTCGGGTGGGGAGTCTCTAAACATGTAGGAGGATCATGGCGAACAAATTTCGTCGGTCTGGGCACTGGACGATTTCGGCCGTTCTGTACAGACAGATGGGGAGACGATTATAAAAAAATAAAAAAAAATAAAAAAAAAAGACTCATAGATGGGCTCTGGTGGACGCGGTACATCTGGGTGAACTTTAGGGGTACTCTACTCACTGTCAAGAGATACAGTCACCATCGTTCTCTCTTGTCGAATCCTCCCATCTTGGCGGATGGTAGTTTTCTCGCGGAGGACAGTTGTACCATCCGGCTCGACAGTCTTCGAAGTCGGAGGAAAATCCGCCCCATCCAGACGGCTAAAAGTGATTGTCGTGTTCTTTTTCTTGCGCTTTCCAAGGTTCATTCCGGAAATTAACATTGACGACGCTCGAGCAGCAGAGAGGAGTTTAATGCACAGGAGCAGCGTTGTTAAGCAGATCCAGACTGGTTGTGAGGCCGATTCATTGGCTGCGCCCAATGGGGCGGCCGGCGCCCCAAGCGACACGCAAGTTGTTTCAAGCACAACGGCAATGTGTGACAGACTGTTACTGATGTGTGTGCATCACCGCATCAATAGCATTACCCGGACCGCTTAGCCGCCAACAGTTGACCACGAACTCATTCAAACAATTCGGGCAGGCGTTTCCCCTGCTCGTCCTCCCAAGTTTCCTACTTCCTTTGTAGCAAATATTCATACTACCACCGTATATACACAGTTTTTTGTACCTGTAACCCATCTCTGCATCCATTATACAAGAAGACGGGGATAGATAAATCATGAAACAAACCAGGAGTCGACTCGATCATGTGAGGTGACAGATAGGCAACTTGGAGCTGACCCCCAACGAAAAAAGGTGAGCGAGGCGTTGGCGGATGGGGCCGCACAAGCATTTCTGGGCTTGTCAAACATAAATCAGCGGTCATCCAAGCCGCAAGGGCGATAAGGGGAAAAACAACAGTGAAGGTGACTTACGGTTAGGCGGTTGGCACGGGAACGTGATATACCAGAGTCTTGTAAGAGGCGAGCAAGGTGTGAGCGGATGGCCCCACGTAGATTTCCGATCCCGTCGAGGAAAAATTTCGCGAACAGTCGACAACGCGGGAGGGGAAGGAAAAGGCAAGGGCAGAGAAACAGTAAACGCTGAAGGTGAAGCAGCAATTGGTGCTTCTGCTGTGAATGGCACACGTTCAGCATTTGTTTCAGACACAAACATAGACTACAGACCTTGAGCTCACTCAAAGAGTCGCCTATGCCCTGGAGTGCAGCGCAGGTGAGGCGACAATTGGAGGTGCTGGAAGGAGTGCAAGTACTCAACTATACCGGAGTCTTGAGCGAGCGGCGTAATGCCGAGATGACCGACAAAAAGAGGCGAGCGAGGCGTAAGCGGATGGCCCCACATAGATTTCCGATCCCGTCAAGGAAAAATTTCGCGAACTGTCGACGACGCGGGAGGGGAAGGAAAAGGTTTAGGGCAGAGAAACAGCAAACACCGAAGGTGAAGCAGCAGTTGGCGCTTCCGCTGTGAGGGGCACGCGTTCAGTATTTGTTTCAGACACAAGCATAGACTACAGACCTTGAACTCACTCAAAGATCCGCCTATGCCCGGGAGTGCAGCGCAGGCGAGGCGACAATTGGGGTGCCAGAAGGAGTGCAAGTCCTCAACTTGGCCCCACTGTACTACAGCCCAGATTCTGCCTTGGGGAGATGCTGGCACCAGCCGCACCTCGACCCGGAAACTGGGTGGCAGGCGGAGGGGAGGAAGAAGAGCAAGCACTGAATCATTGATCATCAATACTTGATGACGACGACACTCCACAAATGGTCTCATCAATAATGACGGCATGACGTTGCAGAGGCACGGTATGTCGGCCGAAGAGCAGAGGGAAGAAAGACATAATGTTGATCCGTTTGATCTAGCTGAATCGGAGGATTGATCCTAGACAGCGCACTTGACTTAAGACAGTTGCGTTGAGAAGAAAAAATTGATGGTGAGTGGGGATGAGGGAAGGGAAGGGAAGAAAACGGCGCAAGATTAGGAGGCAGAGACTCCAAATTGTGCGCGAACATGATAAGTAACATATAATATATTGAGCAGGAACGCTACAGTTTTGATCGAACACCAGGACAGCCTCTGACATTGGGAATTTCATCGCCGTCGATGAGCGGGGGGATCTCATCGTCATTTTCGTCCCCGGTGAGCTTCGCTGTGTTGAGCATCGTGAGCGCAAGGTGGAGGAGACCCGGTGTCTTCAGCATGCTAAAGTCCAGATCAACGGTAAGCATGGAATTCCGGGGACTGAAGCATACGCACGAGCGCAAGAACGGGAACTCGAACTCAGATTGTCCCCAGACCTCAGTCAATCCCCCATGTATTTGATCCAAGCTCGCAATGAACATTGCATCCGGCATGCTGAAGTTCAGATCAGCAGTAAGCACGGAATTCCAAGGACCGAAGCATACGCACGAGAGCTCGAACCCAGATATCTCCCCATCTGTTTTAATTGAGCGTCCCCAGTACGCCTCAGTCGATTCCCCATGTATTTGATCCAAGGATCTCGAGTATTCTAGAAAGCTCGCAATGAACATTGCACCCGGCAGGACACAACACTCCCCACGTTGAAGGTCGGAACTGGGTTTTGCGTTGAGAGAGATCATGAAGAGGGAGATTGGACAAATTGAGAGAGATTGACGAATCAAATATGCGCGCGTCCGAACCAGGAGATCTACATCCGTCTTTATCTGAGAATCTCAATCACAACAGGATCTAGAAATCAATATACCCCTTCACCGACAGATCACAGATGTTGGGCTGGGCATTTCTCGCCTCATGCTTCTCTTGGCTGTGCTGATCCCGAAACCATTCACGACGGTCGGGCTCCCGCATTCCTTCCACACAGAGTATGACAGCTCTATCCCACGCCCTTTCCCTCTCCTCCTCCTCCGCTGCCCACTGCTCCTTGTCCGTCTCCTCGCGGGCTGGTCTGTTGTGAATTAATTTCGAAAAGAATAAAGTTTGGGAGAAGGGTCCAGGTGCCATACCGTTCGACGTCTGGCTCATCCGCAGCTGCCATGAGCTGATCCACCCAGTTATTCCATTGAGCGTCGGTCACAGAGTTGTGGGAACTGTTCGTTGCCTTGGTGGAGTCTTGTGCACATGGCTCTGGCCGGAGTTCCTCCTCTGCGCACTCGACTGAACACGTTCCGAGCGCTGAAAACTTGATATAATCTATCCGTGCGGGCGAACATGGGACTCACGGGAACACTTTTTTTTGGTCTTGCTGGGCATCTCGAAGAACCAAGCTGGAGGTCAAGCTGAGAACGCGGATTTCAGAGGTCGATCTATCAAGAGTTTTAGACTAGTCGCTTGCGCACCTACGGAGCAATCAAAACCGAAAGAACTGTTGATCCATCAGTACGACAAGAACTGGGGTTGCGGGATTGCTAGCCGACCTTAAGTGGAACCACTCGGAAGTAGTCCTAAACTGGAATTGATCATGTGGTTGACGACTGAAACGAACTGAAATGAAGGCACCGGGACAAAAAAGGCCGCAGGCCAAAAAATCAAAATCTTGATTAAAAAAGACTAGCGTACTCCGGATGTAGCTCCATCCGATGTGTCGCATAAGACACTGTCTCCGTATTCTGGCCCCAGTTGTACCAGAACGCGCATCCATCAGAAGCATAGAAGCGGAAAGCACGCAATCTCCGGGCGCCACAATAGGAGGTGAAGACAGTGGAAAAGCACTCAGCGTCGGACTGGTACAAGGGCCGTCGCCCCTCCCTGTTTTCGTAGGTCGGGCTGCGGACGAGGAGGACCATTTTCAAGTGCAAAAAACGGCCATCCAGGGAGGCAGCAAGGCAGCCAAAAGTGCTACGGCTCTGGAATAAATTAAAAATTTCCATCAGCGACACCCACACCAGGCACACCTTTGAATATACACTCACCAGATCATGCCCCGTTGCAAGGGTGAAATTCGACCAGCTCAAGTCCTCATCTACAACAAGGTGACGAAGCGTTGTGAGAAGTGCTGCGCCCTTCCAAAACAGCCAAAAAGTCCAAGGCCGAGATTCTGATTGTGGATAGTCGGGATGGAGAAGCCGCAAGTTTCGCGAGGTCAGAAGGGGCGAAATTAACTCCGGTAAAGACCCAAATGTCAACGAGTGAATGCACCGCCGCAAAATTCACAAGGTCCTGTGGGTGCCCTTTGAGACTTCGAAGATGGGGAAGCTGCTGCGGACCGGGCACGTCTCCCCACAAAAAGGAATCGAGATAGATCTCATTGAGCGTAGATTGGGATGCAACGAAGTCGCGCCAAGCACCAGCTACAGAACAGGCGGCTTGGAAGCAGGTAAGGCGGAAGGTGATGCGAGGGATCGCTTGTTGGGAAAGAGGAATGTTGGGTGCGATACCCAAGCACCACAAGTTGACCAGCTGAGGGAGCACGCGCGTCCACTCCTCAAGATTGACATGAGCAGAAACGTCTTCAAACAACAGTGTCTCTACCTAGTCAAGGTGGAAGTTGGAGCGGGTAAAATGCGACATAAGCGATGGATAACGCACGATGAGAGGTAAAAGTGGATTTTTGGCCAGGGAGTGCATGAGCTTCTTCGCAGAAGTTCCTTGTACGGTAATGTTGCGGTATAACAGATGTCGAAGGATAACATTGAGTGATTTGGTAAGTCGAAGAAGAGATAGATGGGTAGCAACGCCGCAGAAGAGTGCAACCTCGACATAGATTGAAAAAGGGAGTAGGGGCATGAAGCGGAATCAGCCGCGAGCCATAGTTGTTAAGTGAGAGTGCCCATGTGGCTGTGGCATGTTGCCACTTTGGGAAAAGCTCCCACTACTCAAGCGCTCGAAAAAATTTCAAAAAATGTGCGAGGGTCGGCATACGTGAGGTGGAGCTTGCGCCCAGAGAAAATAGCGAAGAAATTACTTCCAAGGTGGCACAGGCGGCTAAATACGTTTTTTCCCCGCAAACCGCAGTGCCTCCAAATGCGCAACTCGGGCAGCTGCTGCTGCGCGGTTTTCAGCATGCTCGCGTGCCTTCTCTTTCTGAATCTGTGCCTCCTCCTCCCGCCTCTGCTCCAAAAAATACGCCTGGTTGTCGGGGTGTTGTGGGTGACATCGAGGCCGTGGCCACTTATGCGCGCTGGCCTCGATAGCGCGCCTTTGGAGATCCTTGAGGTACGCAATACAATCTTTTCTGGCCTTGGTAGCAGCAGCGCGCATAGAGACGCGAGCGATAAGGGCGGCATGTACACGCTCATGATGTTGTCGATCGCGGATAGCAGGGGCGGCGGCAGCAGCGGTGGCTTTTCTCGCTGCGGCACGAGCAGAGACGCGAGCAATAATAGCGGCGCGTACACGCTGGTGATGTTGATGATCACGGATAGTGGGGACGGACGCGCCATGGAAGTCGAGCACGTTGTGCTACATACCTTGTTTGAGTGCCTTGTCTTCGGCGGGGCTCAACGGTGGTGGACAGAGCGACATGAGAGTTGTTAAAGAAGGGTTATGTGCATGTCATTGTTGATGAAGATGCATCTGCCTATACGCGTATTGATAGGCGTAGATCTCGAAGAATTGATCGGGACAAGATCAATGTTACTGGATCAATGTTACTGGAACGACGTTGAAGGTCAGGATGGGGTGCACTCGGGTGTTACAGAAGAGATGATATATACTTCCCTTACTGGCCAAAAAGTTGTTGCCGCTGATTAACGCTCGGGTTCAGAACGAGACGCACCTGGCATTCAAACTTGATTTAGGCGCTGACGGGCGCTACAGTAGCTTGCTTGCGGTACAGAAGCCTCTGGAGAGGAACAAGTAATCCTGGTGTTCTTTGTTAGTCATTCACGCCACGAGAAGAAAGATAGGAGCATAATTTGCGCTAGATATAAAAGTAGTTTGAGATTACCTAGAAGGACACCTGGTATTGTTATGGTAAAGTACGCTGTCGTCAACCCAGAATTTGGACGATACTTAAATTTGTCGGGAAGAGCCAGTGTTTGTTTAATACTGTTCCTGTAAGTCCCAAACAGTTATAACTTCGCTCCTGGATTGTTCTGAGCACTTACGTGCGCTGGGGAGGAAGAACAACGTTGGGGGTTTTAGCCACGCGCACAGCGTGATTCTATGATAAAACATCTCCAGTGAGGTCTTGGGCCGGATCTTCGGGGTCACAAAGGTGTAGGAAAACAAGCCGAACCTGCCTATGATGGACGTTGCGGCTTTTAGAGAAGCTGAGCAACAGGGGGGCACGAAATATTCGGAATTGCACCCAAATTGCCACGTGCACAGCAAGATTTCGTCAGAAATGGTGTCCAGTGGGGTTTTGGGCCGGATCTCTGAGGTCAGGAAGGTGTAGGAAGAGAAGCCAAACCTGCCTATGATGGTCATTGCATTTTCTAGGGAGGCTGAGCAATAGGAGGGCACCGAATACCCGGAATTGCACCCAAATTGCCACGCGCACAGCGACATTCCGTCAGAAATCGTGTGGATGGGGGTCTTGGAGCGGATCCTGGAGCTCAGGAAGGTGTGAAATAATAAGCCGAGTGCAATTGCCCAAGGACCCGAGATCCTCCAGCGGGACAGCATTTCAGGGAGCACATAGTCCAGAACAAAGGAATATGAGGTATCTGATGGGATCAGTGCCAAGCGTTGTCAATCAGTGGCTGTGGAAGTCACTTTCGTTCACTTTCATTCCGTCCTCAGCACCCTCCTTGCATCATGACGCGACCGAAGCGACCAAAACAGTCTGTCCCAAGCCAAGCAGACTTACGACAGAAAGCTGACGCCAAGTACTGTATGTTCGTATCTATAATCTCGTCTCTCTATCTCTCTCTCTAACCTAGCTGTGACTTTACATTCAGGAAACCGGAAGTGCGCGAGAAAAATAAGCTTCGCATGGCCGAGAAACGGTACGTACTGCTGAATATACTGAGGGGGTTTTCATGGATTCAGACCTTCATGCTTTTAATATACAGTGCAGCGGCGAAGTTGCAAAGGCGGAAATGGGATCCTCCCAAGGCGGCAAAGAACAATTCAGAAGCATTGTTGACGCCTGCCGAGAATTTGGCTCTGGCTGTGCTTACTGGAATGCGCCAAAAGTGTGTACATGCTCCCTCACATTCATGTTTCACAGCTCAGCACTGAGGTTTCTGCAGCGAGAACTCAATACCTGCAGAGCCGCTTGTGTCAGATGCGGAGAGCCCTGTACAGCTGAGGTCAGTGCCGCCTAAGCATCCGGAATCCGATCTCATCGGTGACAGGGAGGAATCTCCGACTCGTGGTTCCTCTGTGGCAGCCGTCCTGGAGCATCCAATACTTGAGCCGGCTCCATGTGACATATGGGTTACCAAGAGGCACAAGCTGTTGCCCAGGTACATAACACCGGAGACTCCTTTGCAGAAGCGGATGTGACGCGAACTGGGAGCAATTGGTCTGCTTACGCCGGTCCAAGTGGCTCAGATCAAAACAGTCAAGCTTGCACGGCCTTCGCGGCGATTCCACGAGGAAGCTGAACCATTTGAGCTGAATCGGGGGATAAGGACGCCATTCCTCAGCTCCGCGCGCCAGGAACACATCCGTGAGTGGATGATGAACTTGCAAGAATTTAGGATAGACTGGGATAGCCCGGTGGAGGGGGAGTTTGAACTAGAGCAGGCAGGAGGGTCTGTAGCGGCGTAAATTGTTTCATTGTCATCATCCGGCTCCACACTATTGGGTCACTTATCGTGTCAAGTATTAGCCGTGTAGCTGATGAGTACAATCCTGAATGGGTATATAAGGTTGTTTTGAGGACGTTAGTTGTACCTTACGTTGCGTCAAATGCCGAGATCTGGACCTACAAGAATGACTCAATCAAACGAATAGCACCGGGATCGGCGAGAACATCATAGATTGCATGCGGTAACAAATCAATATCAAAAGTACTGTACCGCCCCACCCCCGCCCCCCTTTCAATGCTGAATATCAGTCAGATGGATGAGGAAAGAGGAACTGGTTTGAAAGACATAACAATCTAAGGCAGGTCCTGAGTCATGGTCATGACCCTCTGTGCATCGAACATCTGTCGATAGTACGCGAGAGCAGAAAGGCGACCAACAACCCTGCGGCGGCTTGCGGTGGGAACCCCATCGACTTGCGCGTTGGCCTCCTCACTGGGAGAGAATTATGTGAGCAAAAGGCCAGGTTGTTAAACAAGAAACATCTACGATGTATCGTATAGGCCAGGCGCCCATCCAACGCAGACGACGTGGTAGGCCTTGTTGTCGCCCTGGCCCGGAGGAAAGAGAGCGTCCAGTTCCGCGGGAGTGGGAGCGGTCCCCTGATAAAAAACACGGGCGGCTGGGAGGATATCAATGAAGGGGTTCATAATCATGAGGGACGACGTACGGCGCATCACAGCATTTGCCGCATCAACATGGCTGTGCACAACTTGAGGGATCTGGTTGTTGATGGCGACGGAGTGGCGAGTTAGGTCGAGGGCAAGCTTGGATACCGTTTTATCTGAGATGGGGTGAGTGCTGGAAGAAAGCGAGCAGGGCACTGAACTGACCATCAAGATCGATGCTGCATTGAACGATGTTGAGGGCTAGCTTCGAAAGCGCTGACACTTCAGTGAGCAGAGCCTCCAACTGTTGCGGAGGAGTGGGGAGGTTGACGCCAGAGGGACTAGTCTCCTGCTCAGGAGTCGCGGCAGTGGGGAGGTCAGACGAGATGGGGTCAGACGACATGAGCAGTAGGGTGGATAAGAGCAAAGAGATGAAGAAGATCCGAGAAGGCACATGGGAGGGTTGATGGAATGATCGCGCAATCTTAGTGATATTGCGGCCGACGATTCCTGATTTCGGATACTGGTGCAGATCGGGTGACAAGGGGTTTGTCCAGAATGGTGAAACACAAAAAATATTAGCTAGGGAATGGGGTATCAACAAAAAAGGCACATATCTGGCCCAACTCCTTCTACTACGCCAGTACATCGTCAGCGCCATGGCCCCTCAATATTGGGCGACACCCGATCAGCTAACATGGCTGGGCACCTGGACAGCTGAGTACATCAAGCGGCAAGCAGAGGGGAAGCTTGACCATTTCTGGCCGCCCATGACCAAGTCGTGGTTCAAACGCTTTCCGGAGGAGGCCAACCTCGGCCTTCCCTTCCCGAGCGACAAAGACAAGCGCAAATTAACAGCAGAAGAGACAAATGCATTGGGTCAGGCCATCACGAAGAGACATGGTGTGAGGTGTTCATTTTTAGTTGGCTCGACACGCCGATACTGAGTGTGTTTGTCAGCAACTTGAGAATTGGTTTCACAACAATGGCAAGAAGGTTGGCAAGGCTGACGGGTCTGTGGCCGCTAGCACATCCAACGCATTTGTCCAGTGCATGTTCAAGCAAAATGCTCCGAAACGGGGGCGCGCCCACCAGCCAATCGAGATTTTCCAAAAGCGCAATGTTGACCTGATCAAGACGGCGATGGCGACGGCGATTGCGACAGCGTTGGAGGCGGCGGCGGCAGAGAAGCAATCCAACAGCGACGACGGAGGCAGTTCCGACTCCGAGACCACCGCAAAAAAGCGCAAGGCAAGCCGAAGGGCTGAGCGCATACGAATGCATAGTCGGGTTGTGAAGAGCCTATTTGAGGCTGCCTCAGCGGAGGAGCGCCAGGCAATCGAGGACGAGGTAGCAGCGGAGAAGAGAAAGCTTTTGGAGTCGGAGCCGGTGTCAGAGGCAGAAGAGAAGACACCGTTGGATCTTCAGGAGTGAGTTTGACGATTACTGGTATTCGTCATTAATCCCGTACCTCCAGGGGGATTGACGTGCTGGATGTCGTTTACAGCGACGTCCATAAGGCTACGTACACTTCTACTCACTGGGTTGGCATGTCAATCTTTGGCGGTCCGAATCCTCGAATGAACGGCGACTTGACTATTAAGATGTACGTTGTCATATGATCTTTAATTTTGATTTACAGCACGTGCTGACTTGGGCTTCGACAGTGTCTGCTTTGGCGAGACTCCGTAGGGCAATGACTTCGAGCGCTGCTGCGTCGACTTCGAAAAGAACATCACCCAACCCTTCCAAGACTTTCTGAGGCTTGTTTTCAGTACGTCGCTCTACGCCCTCGTATCTTGAAAAGTGGATTAACGAGAATATTTCACAGGTCCTCAAGATTGTGCGACAGCTGCTCTTCCAAAAATCAATACAGTGTCGGATGACCGCCCAGTGGACCGGGCTCTTCTCCCCGCAGCAGCCCCAGCAGAGACGGTGACTGTGCCAAGCAAGAAGTCAAAGTCAAAGTCTAAAAAGAAGTCCCCAATGACCGTGGAGGAAGAATCACCAACTACCCTGCCAGCGGACTCTGACAACGAAATGAATGATAGTACTAGGTGCGAAGTACACGATCACATCCACTTTTACCAAGACTGATGAATCCGCAGTGTCGGACAGGAAAAATACGTGCAGCTCTTTGGGCACGAAGAAGGAACTGACGGTGCCGACATCGGAGAGCCTCCTGCGCGTCTCAGTACAGATGTCGAGAGCAAGGAGGGCGACTACGGCACTGACCTCAGCGACCCTGTCGATGACGAGTCTGAGGGGTCTTTTGCGCAGCTCGTTGAGGGGGAGGACGGTGCTTACGGGCCTGTCGCTGATGAGTCTGTCAATACTCAGGCCCATGGGGGTCACGCGCCGCCTTGGCCAGCAGGGATGGGGCCACCTTTGAGCCCAGCCACTGTTGGCGCCATTGCGGCCATAGAGCGAGGCGGGACAGAAAGCCCGACGACCATGGCGATCGACCCCGTGTTGCTGGGTCTCACATCCTCGGACCTTCCGCAGCAGGAGAGTTATACCACTTCAGAGGGGTCATTGCCGCTCCGCCATCCTGACGAGACCTTCGAGAGCTGGCAGGCTAGGGTCCTCTCGCACCTTCGTCGCTATCCAAGCGAGACCTTCGAGCACCGGCAGGTCAGGCAACCCTTGCACATCCCCCTCCCCGTTGATCTCCCACCCCCTGTCACCACTCCACCCATCTCCAGCTGTGTGGAATCCTCTCCCTCGACCGCCAAACCCCGCCAGTCTCCCCCGGTGCAGACCACGGCAGCGCGGCGTCTGCAAGACCTTCTCGCCTCGTATACGCCTGCAGCACCTCTCAATCCACTGCCAGCCGTAGCCGCTGTTGCCAGTTCGCCCGTAAAGCTGTCCGTGCCTGCACCCATGGCCTCTGACGCTGCTCTGGCCTTGTCTTCCTCCTCGCCACCCATCAGTCTGCTGCTGCTGGTCCAGCCGGGCTCCCGCCCATCGATGAACCCCGCTCCTCCACCGAAAAAGGCACCAGCCAGGAAGGCGCCTGTAAAGAAGCCATCGACTGCACAGAGCAAGGGGGAACCGGCATTAAAATTTCGTACGTGGGGTGG
>MU411343.1:440-11737 GCA_023547045.1 Mycena sp. WM
ACGATCTTTGGTTATTCGATCTTCAAGAATACAAATGGCGACAAGTAGAATTTAGGGAAACTGATTTAAGGCCGAGTCCCAGAAGTGGGTTTTCCTTTCTTCCTACCCCGGAAGGCATTGTATTGCATGGTTGGTTCCCGACCAATATCCTCCAGCGAAATTAATTTAAACGCGCGAGACCAGGCGGATACTGTAAAGAATACACAAAAGGCAAACGACCTGTTGGCGTAATGTTGGAAGATACCTGGTTTCTGAAGTGAGTTGCTCCGATTCTCTTAATCCTATTGCGGCTTATCCCGCAAGATTGACATTGAATACTACCGACTCTGTTAACACCAAATCTTCATCAGACCCTCTTGTCGTCAAGTGGGAACGCCGAAAACGACCCTCGACCGCGTACGCTCCTGCACTCCGTTCGGGTTGGTGAGTAGGAACCCTGTCGAATGTACGCCAATGATTAACTGCGATTTTAGCACGATGACTCTGTGGGTTGCTAAAAACACGGGCATCTTGTTTGGAGGCGTTACCGACGAGGTATGGTTCTCTTTCTTCCCTGCCATGCTGCAACTCCTCTGACCCTTGGTCGTGCTAGGACACTGGGGAGGAGACGTTAGAAAGCGTGTTTTGGAATGACTTGTGAGTCTCATTCCTGGATCCCTCGAGTTTTATATGGACCTTTGTCGTAGGAATGGCTATCAAATTGCTGGAAAGGGCAAATGGGTCTCTATGACTCTGAAGCGTCCCAAAAACAAAGGCAAATCCGGTGGAAAGAAAAAGAATCAAGTCCCGGTCTATAAGCCAGAGGACCATGGTAGTGACGACGACGAAGATATGGAGGTGCGCCTCTAGACACCTGTCGACAATTCCTTGCGAATCAGTTTTCCATCTAGAGCCCAGCCACTCAACAACTACCTGTCGTTGAAGTCGACCCAGATGACCCTCAGCTGACTACTCCTCTTCCCCGTTACAACGCCATGCTGGCTGTTCTCCGCAACACTCTTTATATGTTCGTTTCTTTTCAATAAGCGATGACTTGCATTGACGACCCCACAGCTATGGAGGGATTTTCGAGAAAGGCAAGAAAGAGTACACGCTGGATGATTTCTATTTGATTCAGCTTGACAAGTTGGAGCGGTATACGTGCTTGAAGGAGAGCGGAATAGTTATTGCGGATGACGACGACGACGAGAGCAGTGAGGATGACGACGACGACGACGAGGATGAGGACGAAACTGACGAAGAAGAGGACGAGGGCGATCAAGATCATATGGAACAGGAGGAACAAGAGAATCCGCCAGTTCTCGCCGATGAAGCAGAATTGGAGCAGGGTGATCCTGAACTCGAACTAACCGTCGACGAACAAGTGAGCGCGACGCGTCAGTATTATCATCATTTTGACCTAGTTTACAGGCCGATCTCCGTCTGATGGCCACTGCGTTCATGGGCGTGTCGAAGGAGAGGTCTCCGGAAGAGCTACTGAGCACTCCCCTGCCAGGCGAAACTCTGGCCATGTTTTACGCTAGGTCCCGGGCGTTTTGGGCTCAGAAAGCCCATGCATCGACCGAAAACCAGGGCAAGCAGCTTCGCCGAGATGGATTTACTTTGGCAGAGGACACATATAGTAATTACACTCCGAGCTCAGTAAATCATCGTACTGACTTTGTTGCAGAAACCTATAAGCCAATTTTGAAGGAGGTCGAGAAAATATTGGCGGAGGCTGGGCTAGACGAGGAGGAAATGCGGCAGAGAGCTGCTGGAGGAGGCGTTAGGGCCGAACAGAGTCGAAATCGGCGGTGAACTAATGTAGACGCTTTTGCCATAGAGCTGAATGTTAGTCTCTCTTCGCTGTAATATCAAGAACTCGAGCTCGTACCAAGCGCGTATCACATCCCATCAAAACGCGACGTGACACAATGTGACGCGACGTGTGTCTGACTAAGCCGACATTGCTTGTTTATCGCCACAATGGACGACCGCCCGGACCCCATAAGCCAATTCTTCCCTGGCCAGGAGTCGGTTGACCTTTATGCCGTTCTTTCTCTTGCCAGTGATGCAAAACTGGATGATATCAAGAAAGCGTACCGCCGACTCGCCCTCGTGCACCATCCTGATAAACAGGCGACTGCCACCGAGGAGCGCAAAGCTGAGGCGGCGACCAAGTTTCAACAAATTGGGTTCGCCTACGGTGTGCTCAGCGACGAAAAGCGGCGCCAGAGATACGATAAAACTGGCAAGACGGATGAAGGCTTCGACTTCGGCGCGGGGGAAGATGGTTGGGACGCGTACTTCGAGGAGTTATTCGACCGTGTTACCCGAGGAAAATTGGACGAAATGAAAAAGGAGTATCAAGGTCGGAGTCTCTGCACCCTCAACCGTCACATTTACTCAGTGTAAATGTACAGGCTCATCCAAAGAGGTTGAAGACCTGAAGTCGGCCTATGTCGAAACCAAAGGCTCCATTGGCGATATCATGACTTTCATTCCCCACTCCACCTACGATGACGAGCCTCGCTTCATCGTCGTTATATCCAACTTGATTACCAAGGGCGAACTGCCTGTTCTGCCGACGTGGGAGAACAGTATCAAGGACGAGAAGTCCAAATTAATACGGAGAAAGCAAGGGGAGGAAGAAGCGGCGGAAGCAGAGCAAATGGCCAAGGAACTGGGAGTATGGGAGGAGTTTTACGGTAGCGGGAAGCCGTCAGAGCGAAAGAGTCGCGGCAAAGGGAAGGGGAAGAAGGACCAAGATGAGGAAGAGGAAGACCACTCCGCACTTCAGGCATTAATCCTGAAAAAGCAGAAAAAATCTGCCGATTTCTTTGACAGTCTCGCCGCCAAGTATGCGGAGCCGGAACCCAAGTCGCGGAAAGGGAAGAAACGGAGCAATGCTGACTCTGAGGCGGCTGACGAGTCGCCCAGGAAGAAGCAGCGCAGCGTCCCCCCACCACCTGAAATCGACGATGCAGAATTCGAGAAACTGCAGCAGAAACTCTTCGGAAATAAAGCAGAGTCGTCGGCGGGCTCGAAAGGGCGAAAGGGGAGGAAACCCAAATAATGTAACATGCCACTTACTCGTTCGATCGTCGTTCATGTACGAATATTTGTGAGGTCTAAAACAGCTTGTCCACAGCAAAGCATTGTACAAATACAGGCAGGAATTCAGGTAAATTTACAAATAACGAACTGAGTCGATTCCCAGCGATCTTCGTGCATGGATGATAGCAACGAGCTCTTTGATGCTTTCCTCCAGAATCACGACATTGTCCAGTAGTTGCGACAGCGTTACATTTGCAGGTTTTTCAAGCCGCGCACTATCGCTCATCGACTCTGGTTCTGCGGTATGAGTGTTGTCCGACCAAACGGAACCGAACACATCCTCTTCGTCGGTCGTCCATCGTGAGGATTTGGCCGGTGTCCACGGGCCTGAAGGAGGGACAGGGGCGACGAAAGGCTCGACCGAAATGGAACCGGTTTGTTGATAGTGCGGTGCGAATGGGCTGGCCGAAATATTCCTGTTTTGACTTCTGGGAGGGGTGGACGGCTCGCCCGGCAGGAAGGCCTTCGTCGGCTTGCTCTTTTTCGGTGTTAAGAATGAGGTGACTTCGCTGACGAACGAAGATGCTGTGGGTTTTGGTTTTGGTCGTACCGGTTGCGCGGGCTCTGGGGCCGCTGGGATCTGCGTCGGCTCTTCAGATAGATCCAAGACAAGGGACAGAGCGTCTGTCAAGTTCTCCGAAAATAACAGACCCTGCCGGCGCTCAAGTAGGTACTTGTCGAAGTTGTCAACCAGTTGCCGATACCGCTCGAGCTGCGACACGAGCCCATGGAAAATAGTGTGCACGATGGGCCGCGATGCGGCATCCATTCGCGACGCCGGCAAGAAGTTGGAGTCCGTCGCTAACTTCTCTTCAATTCTGAAGTCTATCGAGCGGTCATCCCCATCCCCATCAGGTTCAGGATCCTGCGCCTCTGGAGCTTCGGGCTTGTCATCCCAAGTCTCACTGATGGCAAACGTTAACCATCCTGCAAGGGAACGGTCGGGGTGCAGAGCCAGTGTCGCCAGGACACCAGTCAATGCGATATTAAATTCGGGGGTGTTGGAAAAGAACTTCCTGAGGGATTCGAGGACGAGAGAAAGAATCGGGTCGTTGGGGTTAAGTCTGTGCTTCAATTTCTGGCGCGCTTCCATGTCGGCAGCCTCAGGGGTGTCCAGACGGAAAGCCGATTGACTTTGGATAGAGAACAGAGCGTCCCGAAGGTAGTGATCGTATCCAGTGCTGAACGCATCGTCATTGTGCGACGGGTCGACACGGGAGACCAATGTGAGGTACAGGCCCATCTCACGCTCGTGAGTCGAATATGTGGTCTCGGGTTGGTAGAACACCGGACCGCTCGGGATGTCATCAAATTCGTCCACCGATTCCATCCCAGGGTATACGAAGGTCTCTTCGTCATCGTTGTCCGCCTCCGGTTTTGAGAATGAGGGAGGAGGGGGGATCGCGGGTGGCTGGGGGAAATTCGTCGCCCTAGGATCCGATATAACGATCAGCAGGCGGTCGATACACAGTTGTGAATGCTGCAGCAGCATTGACTGTAGGAGCTGCAATGCAGATGTCGATGTCGCTTGCGAAGGAGATCTCAAATTCGACAATAACAAGTCCTTCAACGTGAAACGCCCCATGGAGGTGAAATACTCCGTCTGCTTATTGGAGTCGGGAGCTTCCATTTCAAGCAGCACCATCGCGCTACTTTTTCGCCTTCGCAGTTTGGCCTGTTTGTCTGCAGATTTCGTCTGCGGCGGCGCATCTTTGCCCAATGTCAGAACGGAGTGCGGGCGCTGGCGAGACCGGACTTCATCATTGTCCTCGCTCATGAGGAAATTGACGAGAAGATCCGATAGCTGGCCCTCTTGCAGAGTTCGGATCATGACCTCAATATATGACATGACCGCGACGGCACTTCCATCTGCGTCCGAACATTCCAGAACCGAGGGATATAAAACATTCTCCAGGAAAATGCGACGAACAGCGTCCAAGATGGATTGGACAATGGCGGTCCCAACCAACGCGGATGCGTCTATGGTGTCGTGTGCAACATTGCGTTTGAGCACATCTTGTAGGAATTCGAGTAGTTTAAGGAAGTGGTCTAGACGGGATTTGAAATCGGGATTTGCCGCGTCTTCGACGCCCATTGCCCGGGCACGATCCTTTGCGACTTCCAACAGCTCTTTTTCATCTTCCGTTTCAAGCCCGGTGGTGCCGATTATCATGCCACTCCGGGAGTCCCCAGACGTGGTAGGAGGCCGGAATTCCAGTTTCGAAGGAAGGAGGGAGTAAACAGCACCCAGACCCGCACCTAGCACTTCAGAAAAGTCCCCATCGAGGATGTACTCTGCTAGTGCTAGCGCGGCATCCGTGATGGGGTCTGAAGGAGCGGGGTCGGATGAGACAGAGGCCGTGTCCGCAAGTCTGTGAACTGGCTCTCCCGGGGACATGGCCACATCCATCAAGAACAAAAGACCAGCACGAGCAAAGTCTCCAATTTGACCTTCCCGATGAACGAACCGGAGGAGATAATTGAAGAGGAGGAATTCGTATTCGGTCTTTTTGGTTACCGAGGAAGCGGGGGCCGAAGTCACGGTGGCTTGAGAAGGAGTAGGAGATGGTGCGCGGTTAATGGTTTCGGCTTCCTGTTTAGAGGTTTCGCCATCGCTGTCCTCCTCCTCTTCCTCCTCAACCGCGAACAGCGGTTCTGATCGATACCAGTGCTTGTCGTGGAAGAATATCATCAGCAACTCGCGATACGTGCGGATTCGGCTGCATAAGATACAGAGTAAATTGACCACTGTTTAGACTTGAGAACATGAGAGAGCACACGGTACAGGGCAGCTCACAATCTTCTTCATACTCTGACGGTGGACTGCGAATAACGTTGCGAGCAGCTCCCATAACTTTATTTTTGCCGTCCAGTTGTTCCTGTAGATCATCTCCGGCACAGTTGCGTAGGAGCCTCAAGACGGCCCGGTGGACTGCTGAATGGACGAGGAACTGCTCGTCGAGGAGAACAACCATATTCTGAACGGCACGCAAAACTTCGGCTTGAATACCAGACGGCCGATCCGTCTCACTCAGACGAACTAGGGTCCCCAGAACATCTAAGAGCTGTTTATTAATGCCATATTCGGCTCATATTAAAGGCCATACCGTTCTTCAGCAGATACTCGAGACAAGCTCCCGTTCCGCTGTCCAACCAATTATTGAATTGCAACATGGACTCGACAACGGACATACCCTTCCTCTGTACGCGTCGACTCCAAAACCAGGGAGTCTACCATAGACTGAAGATGTGCCGGGACATCTGTAGACTTTATTCCGCGAGTCAACTGGCGCTCATCGGGATGCAAGAGTGTGCTCTGATCGGATTGAGCTGAGAGTAACAAGGAAGGATGGACGGAAAGGCAAACCTTGACACGATTCCAGGACTTGTTGAATTCTTGCGCGTGGTCGGCTGGGGGTTTTGGAGCAGGCTGGATGCCTGTCCTGAGGAACTTGGAAAAGTAATCCATCCAGCCAAGATCTTAAGAGGTAAGGATCGCCACGTGAACCAGTCAGCGGCAAATGGGGAAATCAATTATTTCTCTTTGATCTTCGTCTGGCAGAGCTGTGCGCTGCGAGGGTCCGGCCATCTATACACATGAATCAATCATCGTCCTTTTGTCTCTTCCGACTTATTCCAGGCCGTCGTAGTCGCGGCATCTCCTGACATTGTCATCAGCCGCCCAGAGTCATTAACCCCACAACGGTCTTCGACAGCTCGACGGGCGCTCAATTCGCTATCATTTACATCTGCGAATTGATAGTGCGCCTCGGAATGCGCTTGCGCACTTTAGCCCATCTTCTGATTCTTCACGCGTCGGCTGCCAGCCTGCTTTCGCTTGATGCTCACTTTGTGAATCTCTTCTTCACCCTTCACTGCCCACTCTCCTTGTTCTTTCGCATAACTTGAATTTCTTGGGATGCTCACTCCCATTTCGCTCAACTCGCAAAAACGGCTCTCCTTAATTGTGCACCCGTACGACCCTCCTTCGCCTGTTTCTCCCATCTTCGATTTATTAGCAAGTCCACTACCTGGGTCGCTCTTTGTGGGTTGGCTGACCGCGTGCATTAGACCCCAGTGCCCTACTCCCCTTCTCCGTACTCTCCCGATGCTTCGCCTCCACCATCCCCCTCTCCAATTCGGCTGACCCAGCAGCCTTTTTCGTCTTCGCCAACATCCTTGTCGCAGTCAATGGACACACCCGCTCGTCGGACGAGCCGCCCCCCGAAGATGCGCCCTAAATCTTACGGCGGAGGACTCACACCGGCAACTCTAGAGCTAATCCTTGACTTCGAGTCGCGCATCGCAGAACTGGAATCTCGACACACCAGGATTTCTGTTGAGCTCGAAGAGACGCGGGATGCCCTCAATAGTGAGCGCGCGAAGCGGCGGTCTAGCAATCGCTTCTCCACGCTGTCCCACGCGCGATTCTCTTCGATTTCCTCATCCTCCCATGGCTCTGATGGCCCAGACAGCGAGCAGAACGACGCAGATTATGAGCGTCGCTTGAGAGATGAATTACAAGACACTCTCAAAAAAATTCGTGCCCAGAATGCCTTGATTTCTCGCTCATTACGGCAAAAAGAGGGAACATGCGTATCTCTGTCAACAACCCTCGAGGAGGAACGTTCCGCTCGGAAGGCCGCCGACGAGGAGGTAACGAGATTAACCGCTGCCAACTTCACTCTCCTCGAGCATAATAAGCTACTCGTCGGACGGGACGCAGCACTTCAAGAAGACATATCCGCACTCGTCACCAAGTCACAGGCAGACGAGTGGATGCGCGGTGTTCTCGAAGCCGAGCTCCGTCGGCGTGGTCCCCCAAGTTCGGAGCCCACCTACGAACCCCATCCAGAACCCGAGCGCCCGACTCTCACATTGGAGCATCAGGGCAATCTTCGGGCAGAACTCGTCTCTACTCGCGATGAGCTTCACATCACCCAAGTCCGCCTCGCCACCTCCGAAAGGGAGCGCACAACTCTCACACAAAGAGTATCCGCGTTGCAGAAACAACTCGTGATGTGCCTCGACTCATCATCGCAGGCTCTAGATGTGGAGAGAGAACTGCGGGCGGATGTCGAGGAACGCTCCAAGGAATTGGCAGACGAGAATGCCACCTTGAAAACCAGGCTCACGTCGCTGGAGGAGGTTTTCCCTGACGGGCAAGCACCAGGGGCTTGGATTAAGCTGAAGCGTTCATCCTTGGCATCATCTTCGTCTGGGAATGAGGCTGAGGCCAAACGGCGGCCAGTTTCGGGTCGGCTCCAGAAGAAAATCGAATCGAATCTCAAGTTAGATACGGTAGACCGCCTACTGGATCGACATCGTCATGTTTTGAACTCGAAGGTAACTACTTCTCTTTAT
Organism: Mycena sp. WM; assembly: GCA_023547045.1. Classification (NCBI taxonomy): domain Eukaryota; kingdom Fungi; phylum Basidiomycota; class Agaricomycetes; order Agaricales; family Mycenaceae; genus Mycena; species Mycena sp. WM. The sequence goes on from MU411343.1 coordinate 8,901, forward strand.
TTCGAGGCGAACGCTCATTTTTGGACCAGAAGATTCGTGAACACAAGAAACGGCGACTGTCTATGGCAAAACTGCCTAAACGCGATGTTCCTGCGACGCCGACATTGCAGACTTTCAGTTTATCGTGGAACAACAAGACCCAGCCTCCGATGTCTCCAGAATCTACCTGCTCCACTAAGGTAGCGTCGCCGGACCCATCGCCACTCTCGACGTCGAAACGGAACAAAAGAATGTCAGTCATTTTGGCGGCGACGCTCTCCAAAGACAGCCGTCCAACGTGGTCCGCGTTAAAGACGCATTCGAGTCTTTTCGTAATTCAATCTATTCGACCACCACGCTGCTCCTTCTCATCTTCTTTTTGTGTGGCAGGTCGACGTCAACAACCGTCTTGACGAACCCATGGTCAAACTTGAGACGGTCATGGTCTCGCCACCCAGACCACCGGCGAAACGAACGCGACCCCAGGATCTTCGGACGTACATGATGCAGCGAGCTTCCGCTATGTTTGTCAGTTGGTTATCTTATGGATCGAATATCCTGTCCACCCTGCTAACTTACTTGCTTCTAGGTTGACTTTGCACACTCGTACACATCGGTCGAAACTGTCCCCGAATCTTCCGACGAGAACCTTGTATAAAAGTGTACTGTATACATCGTAGTTGCTAAGTTATTCAGATATAATCTCCCTGCAGCTCCTTGCCGTGTGTACGATTATTTTGTATCATTAATTTTCATCCGTTTGACAGATCGGCTGTTGTCTGATGTGCATTTGGGCGCGCGGGAACTGCCCGTCGGACTAAAGAGCGCCAGAGACGTGGGCGCGCGCCGATCCCTCCTTGAAACTGGGAAAAACATGGGCCATCTGAGTAAGATCCATCTACACGTCCCAAGTTTTCTATGGGTGGAGGAAACCGCGCGCGTTACCCGGGCCTGGAGAAAAACTGGCTCCGAGCGGGGTACATAGGTTGAGCGCTACTCCACCGACTATCGGACTAACCCATCTGTCTACCAGAGAAATAAGCAGGGCTTCATCTGTCTAATTTCTTTACGATTTGCAAGCTTGTTTCTACTTTTTGAGCTGTTCTGCACCAAGATCGATCCGGATTCCGATGTTTGGCAGAACTTTGCCACCGCTCTACTTAGTCTATTACGCAATTAGAGGCTGATTCAACACCTGAGTGCTACTTCACCGTTGAGCCCCTGAGCAGTCGAGCGCGTGTGTCACATCCCGTGCCGTGCGTCACGCGTCACTCGACCTCTTCTGCAGCGCCCTCCATCCAAATGGCAGCATCCATCGAATCCTTCCCCTCGCATCGTGTAAACTCCTCCCTTCTGCCCAGATTCTCCCAAAAGGTCGTCAGACTAACATGTCGGCCGATCAAAGTACGCGCACACCTTCTCACCTCTCGGATGAGCCACTGACTCGGAGGGCCGCACATAGTCAACGGCGGGCAACTGGACTGTCCAGGCCAGTGATGGAGGCGAAGTAACAGTTACACTGTCGGGTGTAAGGGCGCTCGACTAGCAAAGGGCGGAATCCTCTGACGCGACCATAGGACCAACTGTCGTCCGACGCATATTTCGAAGTCATTGGCCAGGTGATCAATCCTACCACCATTAAATTGTACAGAAGTATGAATCTTGGCAATGACCTTGGTTCGTTATCGGCAGTATACAGCGTACGCGCACTAATCACTTCCCAGATATGACTCTGGTCAATGATACCATAAACTTGATGCACGACCCCCGATTTTTCACCAATATCTTTGTCGAGACAGAATAATGCAGATGGGAGCGGGGGTGATTTACTGTAAATCTCTACTGCGATTTTGTGTACATTGCCGTGTAGGATACTGACGATCGAGAAGAAATTGACTTGCACACAAAAATACATGTCAGTCCGGCGCCGCCCATGTCGCAATATTCCAAAAGGGTGATTCCTCGCAATCTATATGATTATGATGTTACACGAAAAACATGAGATAGCAGTTGCAATGGACAGAACCACGCCGGCCGTAAGGTGTAAGGTATATGGGTGCAATGCAAAATGATGGTAAAATCGTTAGATATTCTTGCACAGAGTGCAGTTGAACGTGATGAGATCCCGGAACAGTGCAGCTATTGGGATGTCAGCTATAAACACTCGAGTTGAAGTAGTCAACATACGCAAAACGATCAACGCAGCTAAGAAAGCGACCACCAAGACGTAGACTACGGAATATTTGATGACCTGGATAGACGGTCGTTAAACGGTAGCCACATTTCATAAAATAAAACGACGGACAATCCATCTTCGTTGCCTTTTTTGTTTCATGGAGAATAGCGGCGCACGGATTTGCTTCCCGGGCCGAAGCCAGACTGCATCGCAACTGTCAGAGTCTTTTCTTTGTCCGGAAAGAAATACGTACGTAGCATGGTTGAATGCAGGGTGTTGGCATACGGAATTAGGATGGGCGGGGTCAGAATAATCAACAAGAAATGCGCAATAATGAAGTCTGAGCTCCACAGCGACATTTCTACGATCTTCACGATGTACTCCCGAGCCGGCTGGGACATGGCCGAGTTTCCTAGTCCGCTTCCGTACCATTTACCCGTCCACCAAGCACGATTGATTTCATCGTGCTTGTATTCTCTGGTGAGGAAGACGGAAATCAAGGTCTTCTGGATGGCCCGCTGTATAGCGATGATCGCGATCAGGCCGAGTACAGCATGGGAGGCATCCCAAAGCTCAAGGAACCACTGCCTTGGCCGTTAACATAAATGGAGGCAATGAATGAAACACAACGCACGAAGAATTCGAAAAATGCTATGATCCCGAGCAAAGACAGTCCATGCGC
>MU411350.1:1163-12961 GCA_023547045.1 Mycena sp. WM
GCCGTCGTCCCCGTCGTCACCACGCCGCCCGTCGTCCCCCTCGTCACCGCGCCGGCCGTCGTCTCTGCGCCGCCCACGCCGGCCGTCGTCCCCGTCGTCACCACGCCGCCCGTCGTCCCCCTCGTCACCGCGCCGGCCGTCGTCTCTGCGCCGCCCGCGCCGCCTGTCGTCCCCGTCGTCACCACACTCGTTATACCTGCGTCCCGACCTGCTGCGAAGCCAGTCCAGGACGTGCAGGCGGCGGCGCTGGGAACGGAGCCTGTGAAGCGGGGTAGAGGAAGGCCTCTGAAGGTGGTACCTCCAGCCGATGCTGCGCCCACGTTGCCGGATATGACGAATACCGTTTCATCCGCGCCTGGAGCGGCATCCGAGCAGAACATTGTTGTTGTGTGTACCAAGATTGGCGACAATCGCGGGGAGGCGAGGCGGGCAGCAGCTCGGGAGCGGGCGGCGGAACAGAAGGCGGCGGCGGAAGCATTGGCGGCCCAGCATGCGAAGGGGTGGGTGCAAGGATCTGATGGAAGTGTGACCTTTCTTCGCGCGCGCAGGCCGCCCCGTAATGCTGACGGCAGCTTCGCTGGCGCAGCTCCCAAGGTCGTCGTTCCCCAGCTGGATGCATCCGAAAAAGCGCTGCTTGAACGCGCTGCGAAGAAGAGGAAAGCGGAAGCCGACGCTGAGGCAGCGCCAAGCAAAAGGTAATGTACTTCAGCTGCGCTCGGTCGAGTGGAACTCATGTTTTCCCGCTTACAGGCGTCGGACGGGCAGCCGCAAGTAGTTAGTTGTTATCAATTCAGGAACGCCGCTGCTCAACCAGCCCGTTATGAAGAGCCGGAGTGCCGCTGCTCAACCAGTGCGCTGTTGCTCAACCAGCGCCGCTGTCAAGCGCCTCCTCAACGGTTTCTCTTGTGCCGATTCTATATTGGTTTGCGTCTATCAGTACTTATGAATATGTACATGAAGAATATATGCTTGCTTGTGTTTCGTCTCCTTGTGTACCGGATAAGATAAGTTTTTTGATCTATGAGATAGAGGAATGATGCTTATCGATATCCCGTGATGGCCTGGTTTATTGGTCACACGTGCCACCAAACTTCGAGGAGCGCTGCTGAGCGGTGTGGCCTGGCGCGTTCGTGAGCGGCGACGCGCCACGGCCCGGGACATTCTTACTTCGAATGGGGCTGCTCGGGCAGTTTCTGATCAACTCCGTGATTCTCCATGTGCCCGCGTCGCACTGGTCGCCATGCACCACCCCCTGCCTCTTGTGTCCTCACTCTCGACAATCTTTGAGCTTGGGCAATGAATTGGTCTGGCGCAAAACGGAAAAAACCAACGACATACCACTTCGGCCTTCCTCCAGCCCCAAACCCGACCCCACCGATTGCTGAGTCTTCTTCCACTCCGGACCCCACCGCTCCTGCTCCCGCTTTTTCGGCTGGTCCGCGACCTCCTACTACTCGTGTCCTTCGTGAGAAGACCCGCATTCGACAGCAGGATGGGCGTTTCTCGCAAGCGAGGAGAGTCGTCAACGTCGCTCTACCGCCCAGGGATCGGCCGAACCGGACACACCCCGATCTTCCGAAGGATCAACCCATTTACGATTGGTATGGTGGGGGGGATGTCGATGTGGACAGAGCAGACGAGGATGAGGGGGAGGAGGAGAGCGGACGAGCACTTCGGAGTTCAGTACGTCCGACGAGCGGCTGGTGATATTGTGTGCTGACCCTCGCGTTCACAGGATCACCCTCTACGACAGTGGGCTGAGGATCATCTCGTCATGTACTTGGAGGAGGCATTGCGCCTTGAAGGGCGGGGGGATCACCACTACCTGACTTGTCGTCTGTGCGGCGCAGGCAAGCCAGACCACCGGTGCAGGCATTGTTTGAATGGTGGAGAGCTGATTTGTCACGGCTGTGTCGTCGCTGCTCACGCTAAACTTCCATTCCACATCATTGAAGTGAGTGTCTTGTTTTCGAGTACGGTGTCGACAGCTGACATGCGCATGGCAAGTACTGGACCGGAGAGATGTTCGTGCGGAAGAGTTTGAAGGACTTGGGGCTCCGTATACAGCTGGGGCACTGGCACGACATCAACCGCGCGTGTCCCGTTCCGACACCTGCCGCCAACGATGACTTCGTCATAGTCGATCTCCATGGTGTCCATGAAGTGGGTCTTGACTATTGTGGGTGCGGCCGGGGAGGGCACACCACGGTTCAACTGCTCCGAGCCCAGCTCTGGCCCGCGACAACGACCAACCCGAAGACCGCCGCTACCTTCGCGGTCTTACGTTACTACCAACTTTTATCCTTCGAATCGAAATGCTCTGCGTTGGAGTTTTATCAGAGCCTTGCACGCCAGACGGATAATCTGGGCTTGAAGAAACGGAAAAAATCGCAGAAGGTACGCGTCTGGAATAATTCGAGAGAGAGGACATACCGCTGACATGGACACGAAGGATCGCGCAACAGGGACTTTGCAGCCGGATCAAAAGCTGGAAAAGGTGCGTGAAGCGAGTCTAGGGCAACGTGCGAAGGTGGTGACCTCGACATACAGGATCGCTATCACGAATTTCTGCGGATGACCAGGGAGTGGTGACATGTGCGGATGCTGAAACGGGCGGGGCGAGGGCACGACCCCACGGGCGTAGCAAACACGAAGCCGGGGGAGTGCGCCCTGCTATGCCCCGCGTGCCCACAACCAGGCAAGAACTTGCCCGCGAATTGGCAAGAAGCGCCCGAGCGCGAACAGTAAGTACGAGCCGGGATATCGATGAAATTAGCTCACGATACGTTAGATTCCTGCACGGACTATATCTAGCCATCGACGCAAACTTCCGCCTGAAGCGGAAGGATGTATCGACAGAAGAGAGAGACCCGGGCCTGGGTAATGGCTTAGCCTTTTTTGGCGACGTGAAAGCATACATGGAACATGTTAGACGCAACTGGGATCAGAAACAAGATGTACGCGCTGTTTTTTCTTTTACTGTGGATATAGACTGATGCGGGTCCAGAGAAGTCACTGTGTTGCCCACGATGCGGTGGATAAGCCGGACCGCGAGTCGCGTGGGACTGCGTCGTCTGGGATAGGCGCGGTGGACTGCGCCCGACACAACATGAAGCGGCCGTTGGCTGTGGGCGATCTGCAGCTTGGGGAGCGGTAAGCGTAGTGATTTCACTTGAACGCACGTACTGAAAGACTACAGATACTTGAATATGGACTATATGTTCTTTCGCAGTATAGTTCACTTGCCATTAATTCGATTTTTCGTGTCGTACGACATCGCGTGCCAATGGCACATCAACATTTGGAAGCGTCTAGTCGAATACCAAGACCCAATCATCACTATCGACGGCAAGAACAAATTCTTCACCTTCCTCGTCCCGAAATTCCATCTCCCGGCCCACATTGAAGCTTGCAACCTGAAGTTCTCGTTCCACCTCACCCCCGATGTTGGACAGACCGACGGCGAGGCGCCGGAGCGCGGATGGGCTAACGCTAATCCGCTGGCGAGGAGTACCAAAGAAATGGGTCCGGGGTCACGACGCGATACCCTCGACGACCATTTTAATGATTGGAATCATAAGAAAATCATTGCGATGGGTAAGTGATGTTTCCGTGCTGCCCGTTCCATCCGTCTGACGAGATCCGAAGGTCACACGCTACGGAGGAAGATGGAGGTGGCAGTCCCGGAGATGGTGAAGACGCGGGAGGCTCTCGCCGACCTGGAGGAGTCATTGGGCACGAAGGCTGTGGAGGAGTGGATGGCAATGGCGCTGGGGTGGGAGGCGGATATTGCGCAGCCGAACCCCTTCGAGACGCAGCGGAGGAACACCCATGCCGCGGAGGTTCGGGCGGAGTTAGCAGCGGAAGCGGCGGCGAGGGAAAGAGTCGAGATCGAGGACGTCGATACTATGAGGTATGTCGGCTGGCCGCATTCAGTAGAAGGGAATACTGACCGCATTCTCAGGTGCGTCTCGGTGCCGAATCCCTTCGAGACGCATCAGAAGAACATCCACGTCGCGAAGGTCCGCGCAGAGCTGGCAGCAGAAGCAGCGGCCAGAGAAAGGGCAGGGACAGAGGAGGCGGGTGCTGTGAGGGGAGACATGCACATTACAGAGCTCGTGGGGATGGGGCTCCAATTGGAAGATCAACAGTACGTGGCGTGGATGCGGTCGAAGAGGAATACTGACTCCTGTTTAGACGAGTCCTAGCATTCGACGTGGCCTCGACGGGGCTACATCCCACAGATCGGCAACGTCGAGCCATGGTGGAGCGCACCAGCAAATTACGCCGGAAGATAGTGACCTGGATCGACATTCAATCGCGCTTCTTCCCCGGCCTCAAGAATGTGCGCGAGCTCGAGGACGAAGCGCGCGCCCAGATCTCTGCGACGGACGCGGTTCCGGGGGTCGCTGTCTCGGAGATGAAGCTGTGGCTTCCCTCCGCCATCGCCATCGCACGGGAGGATGAGGATGTCGTGCCGGCGGTCCGGGATGGTGTGCGAGAGGTCAGTGTCGGCAAGACGACGTTCGAGCATGAGTACAGACTGCGCGTGGGTCAGGCTGAGGAGGCGCTGCACGAAGTGCGCCGCCTGCTGCTGGTCCGGACCCACGTGTATAAGCTCAAAGACACGCACTCGAGAGGGGTCCGAGCCAATATGCGCTCCCAGGACAAGATTTCCGCTCTAAACGGGCAGGTCCGGAGAGCAGCGGATCAGTACCGCGCTGCGCGTCTCGCCTTAGTCGGACTGGGTGGTATGCTGAGGCGGGACGAGTGGAAGAAGACGCTGTTGGAGCTCAAGTCCGACGACGTCCGAGGGCTGCCTCAAGCAACGTTCCACGACCCAGAGCGGAAGAAGAAGACGAAGGGCAAGCGGAGAAAGAAGAAGCAGAGGGTCGAGCGGGAGACGTCGTGGATTTGGGTAACCCAAGGAGCACGATACAATCCGGGGGACGGCGCCACGATGCATGAAGGTAAGCACGCAATTAGAAGACTACACCACCGGCTGATCTCTACCGCCAGCCGTTCGCATCGAATGGGCAAAGATCCGCGCGCGCTGCCACCGATGGCGCGAGGAGGTAGATCTACTCGAGGCCGAGATGGCTCGAGTGCGGACATATCTCGCGTGGCGCGCAGAGTGGTGGAAGGGGCAGGTGGGACGGAGACCAGCGCTGGCTGACGCGCAGCTGGAGGGGGAAACGGCGTTCGCCCTTCGCCAGGCGGCGATCCAGACGCAGCTTGCAGCCGGCTTTGCTGATGACTGGAAGTCGCTGCCTGACTTGGTAGCGAAGGGAAGGAGGGGGGAGCTGGAAGATGGAGCTGTGGAGCTTACAGCGGCAGAGAATCAGGACGACAGTGACGAGGAAGAGAGCGACGAGGAGGAAGCGGCGATCGGTACGCTGCCTCAGCGGGAGATCAAGACCACTTATGTGGACGAAATATTGGAGATGTGATCTTAGCGTTGGCTCCTACGCGCGCATACTCGCCACACATATGCTCCTTTTTTTTTTGTATTTTTTGCGTTTTTTTTGAATACACAAGCTCTTCATCGTTGCCAACGACGTCGAGAGGCTTTCCTAAAAAGGAAGTGATCTGATGGCATCCTCGAGGAATCTTGGGCGTCGTGGGGTACAGCGACCAAAGCTGGTGCTCGATGCGGCACATTTAATTATTAATCCGAGACCATCGCTGGAGTGATACATAAAAACCTCCGCTACACTAGCGGTTTTTATGTATCATGGTCCGACCGGCCATTAGCGGTCGCTGATACATCACTCCCCCACACTAAGGTGTCGAATGACGAATTGCGCGGATAATGCCACCAAGCGCGAGCCGTGTGACGATGTGCGTCCCATACATCGCAAAGAATTCGTGGTATTTCTGCTGAGTTTGAGAGGACCAGGGAGGCAGAAGCTTCACCTCATTCTCCATTTCCACCGAGAGACGTGGCACCGGATCGATCTCCACCACTTCAATTATTGAGCGCAAGATGTGGACATCAGACTTCGTCGAAACGGCCCAGTTGAATGCGGAAGAGCTGGAATAATGAGCCTTTAAGGTCGCAGGAGTAGGACTAAGCGAGTCCGATGTCGCGTTTTCCCCCTGTTGGGCACTCTGCTCTAGTTGGAATTTTTGGCTTTGGTCACCGGGAGGACCGAGCGATATAGTGGGTAAAGGATCCTGGAGGACACGAGTGCGTCCAAAGGTCCCTCGCCTCGGATTATACATGACCCCCAAGTAGGAATCCATCAGCTCTTGGACTCTACCCCGACAAGGAGGTAGGTGGGGATTCATAGCTGGAATATCGAGGTCCTGGATGGGTTTTGATTCTCGTTCAACGAGAATCTCCTTGGTAGTTTGAAGTGGCATGCCAGCACCGGTCAATACATCAAGTGCGTGCCCTCCAGCAAGATCGTAAATCTTTCCCTCTGCACCGCCGTCCTGGATGACGCTGCGAATCTTCGCGAATAAATTCTGATGGCTCAATTCGCCATTAGGCAGTGTGGGGTATTTGGCGCTTATATTACTGCCACCGCCGTTCTCGATGAAGACTGTCGGCCATTCGGACACCTGGGGGAAGAGCTTCCGCTGCAGATCGGCAATAATACCCTCCCGCAAACCCGCTTCGATCCCCCATTGTGTGTTCTTTTCCTCGATAGTCTCGAGATCTTCGAATTGGTCCCAGGATGTCAACGATTTGGTGACAACCACGACGACGTTGGACCGGTGTTCGTCGACAAGCCCAGAGGAGGACAAACTATACATCGTTTTTCCGAGGGCGGACGTGAAATCCTGGGGATCGTTATGGGCGTCTGGGGTAATCGAATCCCAGGAAGCGACGAGGAGGATGATGTTGGGGTATGTGCCATTACTGAAGCACTGTTGCTTGTATCGACGCATCAGGTTCGCATTGACCTGTCGATCGCGGCGGTTTGTATCCTCGAGTCCAGGTGTGTCGTCGAAAGCCACTGTGATGGTGACACCGGTCTCGCTGACGTGCGCAGGTCCTTTCACTCGATTGATAACCTGTTCGAGGCATTAATAACCCTGGATGCTTTTTCAGAAATTCCCACCTTCGTTGTGGAACCCAAGGCGGTCCGTCCGACGGGGAGGAGATTCTGACCCACGAGGCGGTTGATTGTCTTGGATTTACCGTGCCCGCTGCGACCCATGAGCAAGATGACGGCGTGATCCGCGTGCCTCCGGGCTTTAAGTGCGGCCTCAGCATACACTTCCCCTGGTGGGAGTTCATCTTCAGAAGGAATGGCAGCGCTTTTCGGGGTGTTAAGGGATGACGGGGGGCTGAGGGTAGTGACATCTGGAGAAACGGTCGGCGGTTTCGAAGCTGGAGTTGCCCCACGAGAGTCCAGAAGTGAAAATGCGACCGCCGGTGCACAATCTTCTCTCATCACTGCAGCCGTTGAGGGCGATGCGGTGTCACTCTTCTTGCCCCAACAATTGATCACACGCATGCCCGCAGTCCTCAGAGTATCCCATTGTAGGTCTAGGTCGTGGGCGGGTGTGTATCGGTAGACGACAAGCTTCTGGAATAAACCTTCGCCTTTGAAGTGGAGGAAGTTAGAGTTTCTGGCGAATGGAAGGTCTATCGATTCCCCCTGCTTATTATTCTGTACGAACACTATATCGGTGATGTTGGGCTGCTGTGTTATCCCGCTGAAGGTAGAGTTCGAGTCAAATTGGGACCCGTTACGATGAAAGGGGGAGATATGTACCCCGCGTTCAGGTTCCCCTGTATGGCACTCTCGATTTTCTTAAGGTTAGGTTGCGATCGAGTCCCGGGAAAAACCCAACGTTTCGGATAGTAATATTTGACGACCTGAGCACATTCGACAACATCCGTACCGCCGCGGCGGATGTCTTCAGAAAACTATCGATTTAAATCAAACAAATTTCGGACTGGGGAATGAGGAGAGCGCACGGCCTTTCCCGGGTTGCGTAGGCCAAGGACACTGTACCAAGCAAGTGAGCGATAACAGGTAGACGGCTAATCTTGAAAACCTACACAACGATTCTGTGGTCAGAGCTCATGGTTATCGAAAATGGATTGAGGACGCAGGTTCGAAGAAAGATGTTCAGAGTTTCGACCACATCACAGGCTTTTAACCCTGCAGCGTAAAGTTAGAAGCATGCCAGGGCTGAGGACTTGCTGTTACGTGCTTGCGACGGCGAGGATCAGGGCAAACAGGTTGCCCACATCCCTGCCGCAGAGCACGGGACAGGATAATTGGAACTCGGAACGACAACACTCGCGTCAAGCAAGTGCGAGGCTGACAGTCCACAGTACAGAGCCTCATTTCATCTTCTTTCGTGCGCCCACGGCGCTGAAATATCCATGAGGTCAACGGTTGGCCGTGTCTTGGGATGATCGGCACCTGAACTTTTCGGGATTTTCCAGGGCCGTCTGACTCTTGTGACTCGTCCTGGCTTCTGGCGCAGAACAGTTCCCACAGGACTTTCGTCCCCTCCGAGGATCTGTAGCTCATGTCCCCAACGCACCAGTATACTTGGTTCACGGAGTTCAGGAAAGACTGTACGCTCAATTGTTGTCGAATGTGCAGCATATATACCGCTAACCGGAATCTCTAGCTCGCCAAGGCGGCTGCTCGGGCTGACCCCGATGCTGCTCGAGATCCCGATCTTTGGGGTCCTGAATCTGCTGGCCTACCAACGAAAGGCCGAATACGTGTCATTGAATCTTACCCCAAGCATCGTCGCTTTTTAAATGGGCCCCAACAACCGCCAACACTTATAGAACTCGAGCGCGCCGTTCAGGAGCAGATGAATAAGATTCGGTATTTTCCCCACCATGGGCCTATTCCTTTTGTTCATTAAACCCATAATAGTGGGACAGCCGAACGGGTGGCTGGCATATTGTTCGTGTATAGCAATCGGCCTGGCGAATCTACAGCCCTCCCATTTGCCCCAGACACCCGGTTCCTGGGCTGCGAGGGCCAGTCCTTATTGCGAAGACTCATCGTCGTCCATTCGATGCCTGATTTCGGCCCAAGCCTGGAATGGAGCGACCTAATAAACGCAGGAATGCGTATGGCCGTCTTTGACGGAAAATCGTTCTCCGCACACTCCATTGTACGCCAACTGTTGGATCTGACGACCACTTTTCCAGAGCCCGAGAAGATCTCGGTCAACCCCTTGAGTCTTGACCGCACCACGCCTATCGAGTCGGAAGGCGACGAACAGAGAACCCTCCGTCCGGATGAACATGCTCAGATATACACAGAATCGGCTCTCGCAAAAGGGAGGCACTCAGATTTGGCTGTTATCCTACTCGTGGGCCAGAGTGGACACGGCAAATCCAAGACAATCAATAGGCTCATTGGGCAGAGCCTCTTGAAGGTTGGGCGAAGCGCTGCAGGATCAACGACCAAGGTGCGGTTATAGTATATCTCTTTGACGTAACTCTTGAGCTCACGAGGGAACCCACGCCAAGGAAATTCAACGAGTCAGAATCCCGGTCTACAACAGTGATACGAAAACCACTGTGACCCTGGCCTTCGACGATACACCTGGAGATGCAGATACAGATCACAGTGATCGCGTTGTGAATTCCAGGCTCCTCCGCATATATAAAGACCGCTATTTTCCGAACACTAGCCGACCGAGCGGCGGCTCCTCGCCTGAGTTCCGCCAGCAGACATACCCCAACGTTATTCTACTCGTCGCGGCTTGGAACTCCATTACTCCCGACGCCCATAACGATCCTCCCAATTTCACCTCCGCCCTGGGAATGTCCATGTACAATCTCTACTGTTCAGGCTTGGTCGATCCCAACCGGACGAACGTCGTTGTGGTGGTTACGAAATCGAGGTCCTTCTGGGACCAATTCGACGACATCGAGGGCAACTCGGAGAAGCACACGCAGTGGAAAATCGAGGCCGGGGATCGGAAGGGGATCATCACCGACCTGCAGCGGAGGGTCTTTCCAAAAGTGGCTCCATGGCGTATAGTCTTTGTGGAGAACGGAGGTGGGACTGACATGCGCACCAAATACCCCACACTGCCCAACGGGGAATTGAGCCATCAGAATTTATTCGAGGCCATTCGGAGTGTCATTGATAAGCCAGGCGCGAATGGGACCACCGATCTCGCTGGACTGCATGTGCTCGATTTTCTCACTGGGGCTGAGCCTGCGGACGTTACGTCGCAGGTCACCACCGAGATCCTTGTTGGAAAGCCGGCGAATACCCGGACGGTGAGTCCTTCCCAAATCCAACTGCACTGGATTCTCAAATGCGGTTATATCCAGGACTCAGAAACGCAATCGAGGAATCCACCCCCTCCGTCTCGTTCAGACAGGATTCACGAACTGGCCGACTCTTACTTGGGCGTCACATATAATCCTATTTGGGGCCATTTCGGGCGTAATTGCGTCCTCAGCTTAGATCCCTCGAAGATTCAATTCACTGGGGGACCCAGCAGCCAAAGAGAGCAATTCGCTCATGTTGCAAGTGTGCAGCAAGAGCGGGCAAATGTTGCCAATCGCCTTCAGTGTAATTTTGACATGCCTGATGTCGCTGGTTTAAGCGCGCATTACTCCTCTGCCTCTGCTGTGCAGTCCTCCTGGTCGAGCGACTCCCAATTGTACACAGCTCAACATATCATCGCACTCGTAACCCTACGCACCCTCCGTCCACAGCTATCGCCAGAAATTCTCGAAATCATCGCCGGACTGCCGCGCTGGTCCGAGAAATTGAAAAGGCCTTACATAGATTTCTTCTCTAGCCATGGGACACATGTTCTCCTCCGGCTTGCCTTGGGGGGAAATCTGCGCGTCATTGTGCACGATCTGCAGAGCACCGGCGGTTCCACTCGTGGAGGAGGACTCGGAACAGAAGGAACTGCGCCGGCCCTGGAGGGAATCTTAAACATCGGGGCCGGCTTCGATCATGGGCGGCACCACGCCACACAGACATTCAGCGGCAGGCGGGACATAGGCGTATTTCGTGATGGCGGAGGGTCAGTTTGCGCTGAGCTAAGCAACACACTGGAAAATCACTTCAAACAGCTTCCAGTTGGTTGCCAGTCTGAATACGGCTGGCCCAATGCTGAGCTTCGCTGCAGGTGGCTGAAGGCACTGGAAGTTGATCCGACTTTGTGTCCGGACAACGATTATACGGAATTTCGCTGGCTGTACACGCTCGGTGGGCTCACCCAAGATCAAGAGAATGACCTCGAGTTGGCCTCCGAGTTTTATCTCAAGATGCGGCACAAGAAGACCGTGGACCCACCTTTGCCTTTGCCTTCACCCCCGGCAGGCCAGTCGGAAGACATGCCTCGCACGCGGAATTCCTTCGGTATTCGTCAAAGAATAGCCAACTTCTTTTCCCTGAACAAACGGAAATAAGCTGGATGGGATGGAGTGGATAGCAGGAATTAACGAAGGCATTTTATTATTGAACGAACCAATGTACATGTGCCGGCCCAGGAAATATTTGTAGAATCCGCGCCGCTGAATCGAGGATACACAAGTGAACGAGCCCAGAAAAATTTGATGACGTGAGACTCCGAGAAATTTGTAGATGAAAATGAATAGGATTTAGACGACAGCGTACAATTCGTACATTTAATGTGTAGCTAAGTCGCTTGTAGTACCGCCCTGCCAACACACGCGGCTGTGCCACAACGCGGATGCACGCGCTCGCGTCAGCACTGCGGCGCGTCCGCCGCTCTCCCCCCGCGAAGATCCCGCGCGTTTCGAGCGTGCGGCGTAGGGCTGGCCATCGTAACCGTGTAGCCACGGAGTACGGTACCGTAATACGGTC
>JAHHPV010009842.1:0-12781 GCA_023547045.1 Mycena sp. WM
GGCTAGCTCGGCAAATCCGCCCGCCTGTCAATCTGTGACCCTTCCGCATCAGGATCAGGCGCATGAGGCGGCATGGGCGGCACCAAAGGATGAACCTACAATGCAATGTACCCACCTGTGGTAGGGCGGAACATTGGAATAAAGGCACACCCCCAGTGTGCAGCAGTGTGTGTACCCTAATGCAATGTACCCGGATCCCCCGGCAGCCTGTACTTGGCCAGTGCCGTTCCTTAAATGCTACACGTGCGGTTAATTCCATCGGCTGTTCGCCGCCACCAGCCCATCACGAACATCACGCAGAAGACTTCTGCCGATAGCCAAATATTTATTTGTACGACAAGCTGATGCGCTCTATCGACATCAAAAAGGCGCCTACTCCTCCTCCTCAGCCTCCAGCCGCGCTTCCTCTGCTTCGGGGTCCAGCTCATCCTCCAGGTCCAGCTCAATCGTCACCGCTTCCGTATCCAGCGCCGCTGTCCCTTCCAGGTACGCATCCGCCTTTGCCAAAATCCCCGCCCACTTGCGCTCCAGCATCGCGCATGTTCGCCGCTCCGTTGCAGCGTGCTCTACGGCGTACGCGCGTCGGCCTTCAGTGACCTCGGCCTCCGATCCTACTAACTCCTCCCCTGCCAGCTCGTCCCATTTCGCCGCCTCCGTGTATCCGAATGCAATCGTCCGCCGCATCTCTTCGCGTAGCAGTCTCACGTCTTCGGACAAACGCTTGGCGCGAGCATATGCTTTGCACCATTCCAGTCGCAGAGCTAGTAGAATCCTCAGTCAGATACTCATGTAATACCTTGTGGAAATCCATACCATCATGCAGCTTCGGGTCATCTTCGTCGAGCGGCTTTCCTGCACTGTACCAAATCCAAGAGAGGGTGTGAGACCCCTCCCCAGCCGCCAAACCCGCCGTGCGCGCAATCCCACCCCCCACAAAAGCGCCACCCAACTTGGCCCAATATTCTGTCTGCTCCTTCTCCTCCTTCGTCAGGGCGCGCTCGTTAAGCGCACGCACATCGTCGTCGTCGAGAACCTTGAATTCTTCCTCCCATTTGCCATGCCCACGCAGCGTGAGAAGAGCCACCCGGCAGTATCGATAGCGGAGCTTCGCGCTGTGGACCCCGATATTGATGTGTCGAAGAATACCCTGCCCCCTGGTCATCATCCCCTGCCCTTCCCCCGTGTAGTTTCGGATCTTGTAACGATTCGTCATTGTGCGAGTCCGAAGCCCATGTCGCACGGCCTTGAGTGCCTGGCCTATCTCTCCAAATCGCATGCGGGCCTCAATCTCTATGACGCCCTCCGAGCAGGCAGCTTTGCGAACAGCTTCGTTGGCTAATTCAGATGGCATGAATAGCCTCGTCGCCTCCGGAGGCTGCTCGCTGTGTCCATCATACATCTGCTTCTGCTCGTTGGAGAGAAGCGCACGCAGCGTCGGCATGTACACACATTGGACTTCGCAGAATCGTTTGATGCGATTGCGAAGCGCCGTCCGTCGTTTGGTGAACGCGAGCTTCTGAGGTATTGAAGGGTCCTTGAGCGCACGTATATCGACTTCAAGTTTCCTCCTGTTACCTGCCCGTCAGCCTTTTCGTCTGTAGAAGGAAGAAGTACACCCACTGCGCCTGCTCTAAATCTAACCCCTCCGTGACGAAACTTCCCGGCGAGTGCTCGCACACCACATTCACGACCCCGTCCTGGCCGTCATCAGTTGCCAGGGCCTCCTCCTTTGCGATCTCGAGCTGGATTTCGCGCAAAGTTGTCACTGGAAGCGGGATCAGTTTTCTGCCATCTCGCCACTTTGACATTCTGACATACCTTCCTCCATTTGCTCAAAAGGCGAATCTGTCGGCGTCGGATGTGTCAGTGTTTCCCAAGTCAACACCTGCTCCCGCCACTCCGCAACCTCATCTGCTCACGTCGCCTCCAACCCTTTTGTGAACGCTTCGAATGCCGCGTTATGCTTTGTGCCCTCCTTGATGCTCACCGCGAGACGCTTCGGCGGCACACGATCTACACAGATGTCAGCCCCGCCAATCATAAGTCCCAACAATCACTTACGCATCGCTAGAACCTGGTCATAGTTATGGAATCCGAAGATGTCCTCGAGGGTTGCATGACGTGCCCCCGGCCCCATCAGCCTCGTCGACGACGCCGCCCCATTTGAAAACGACCAATTTTGTTCTACCCCTTCCCCGTGCGTCATCCCCGCGCCCCGCGTGAAATGCAGCGAAAACGGCCCATGGCACTTCTTCTTGTGCGGAGGTAAGTGGAAATTGGGGACTTTCCAAAGCACATTCGTCTCGGGAATCTTGAGCCACCACCTTGACGGCATCCGTTTCATTCGCTCCCAGAACTTGATGAAATATTGACAGGCAATGTCGTACGAGATAATCAGGAACAGCAGCTGGAAGTACGACAGCACCGACAGCAGCAGGTAATCCATGTTGCAATATCTTCAGCATCGTCAGCACATACTCAGAACTAATCGACGTAGGATCATACATACCTTTCGCCGACCTGCAAGTCGCCCATGCCGTTCGGTTGCCACATATTGTGGTGAGAGCACGTAACCCCGCCTATCCCCGTCGTGCGCAGCCCTTTCACGCGCTTCGTATTAGCCATAAACATGGCCTGGAAGCCTGAGCAGTTCGAAATTTCCTGCTCGTTTGCGTTCTTCGCGATATGGGATTTGTACCCGTCCGCCCCTTCCCGCCGGCAGAAGAAGCCCCATCCGTCCCCGAGGATAGGATCCGCTATCTCCGACGATACGTTGCGATTGTTGAGCCAAAAGTTGGCGTCCATAGCAAGAAACAATATGTAAATGAATCTAGCCGAATATTAATTCCCACCGCATGCTCGATCTCAATACCGTGTCACTTACCTGAAAAGGGGGTCAATCTCTTCCCAATCGTCTGGGAGGTTCCATCCAGGCTGAGGACAGGCACGACACTTCAGTGCCAGCTCGCCCTGCCCAGTTCCACGGACGCCGCCAGCATCGTGGCCATGCTTGAAGCGTTTGTGGCGCTTGACCTCACGCCACTGTCTCACAATGTGCATGAATGGCTTGCGACGATCCTACGCCGCTCGTCAGATCCCACTCGTATTCCAGTATCTGCGGTCCTTACCGGAGGCTTGTCCAGCCCATCACGGTTGGTGCAAATCTCGAGACCGCAGAGGAAATCATAGGCCGAGACCTTGCCGAGGGAGTTGAGGGCATGGAAAAGTCGTAAAAGAGCGAAGGTCGCGCAGGTCTTCGGCGAATGCACTGTTGCCGGCCACCAGCATGCACGAAGGAGCTGCGTTTGGTGTTCCAGCGGCGGCCCTCCCTCGCTGGTGCCATCGTCGGTACGACAGCCGCAAAAATCCACACTGATCTCGTGCACACCGGACACGTCGTACAGGATGAAGTCATTCGGGCCCGCGCTCCCAAAGGGACATACAATGCCCGGCGGATGATTGAGCTGGATACGGAGGCCGAGCTCCTTCAGGGCGGTCCTCCGGCGAGCGAAATGTGTTCCTGTCCACTCCTAAAGAGAACGTTCAGTACCCCGTCTTGCTCTGTTTCAAAATAGAATAGAAATATTTACCTCAACGAAATGTGTCGGCAGCTGCGCGTGCGCCGCCACAATGCAACGGCGGCAGTACATGGCTTCCCCCACACATGCCTGGTCCACACAGCGGAATTCTGGTTTGCCGTCGCAAACACGATTGGGACATTCACGGCGAGGATCGTTACATCGGACGCCGGCGCATCGTGTGTACACCTTCGGGGAACCGCGCCCTTCCCGACGCAACTGTTCCACCAGGTAGTCGTCGCAATGAGGATACCACGTCTTCAATGGTCTCTCCTAGGTAATATAATGAGTGATGGCTGCTTTGGAGTTAGAAATGGCGCACCGAGTTGGGATTCCTGAGTGCGGGCTTCAAGACCACCTCAATCCCATCATTAACGGTGCTATCCGGCTCGGAGGAAAGTGAAGTGTCCCCCAACTGATATGTGAAGTCCGGGTCCATCCGTGCCTGACTGGTGGCCAAGTCCTCTTGGTGCCAAAAGTCCGCAGCAGCAGCAGCAATTGCCGCACTGGTGCTAGAGGGAGCGGCGGTATCGCTGATCACACCGACTCGCACTCTGGCCCTCCGATCATCGCGGCTTCGAAATGTTTCTTGCGTCGATGTGGAAGCAATCACAAGTTGCAGTCCTTTTGCGTGCCGTTTGTGTCTTCGGGATTCCTCAAAGCCAGACATAACCAGATTAGCCCGCAGGTGCAGTACGAGCGCGCGGGCCGGAGGCGGGTGAAGGGCTCGCTAACTCTTGGGATTTGCGTGATCAAACTGATGACCCACCTGCTGCCTTGTAGCGAGAGCGCCGGCCAGCGAAAATTGAGGAGAATATTTTTTACAGATCACATTGTTGGCCATATTGTGACGTGACAGTAAAGCGCCGCTAAGACAGGGAGAGCCTAGTGTTCTTCTCCTCCTACATCCCGACCACCACTGCGAGCAAATGCGGGGCGCAAGTCCACAACGCGATGTATGAGAGCAACCGATTTGCGAGAGTAACCAATATGTGATCACTGATGGCTGCACCGCTTTGTCGGAGCTTCGGCCAGGCCATCCCGAATCGTGTTTTCATTCCCACCTCACCAAGATGCCAACGCACTTCCGTTCAACGCTCAACGTTTAAGTAACTAACAGTAACACAAACATGAACATTTACATGCTAATAAACGACATGACTTGCAGCGATACCACATACTGCCTTGCCCAGCATATCTCCGGCACCTCGCACCACATCTCTTCACATGTTTTGCACAGACCCATTCGGGTGGACTTTCGGATATAAAAGATCTACCAGAGAAGACGCGACCATCGGAAGTCATGTCTGTTGGCTCCACCCAAAACCAGACGCCTCGCGACTACGAGGAGACGTTATTCGCGAGGGTTCGAGGTGGAGAGGTCCTGTCATGCCTCATGTAAGAAGCGGATGAAACTCTTTTGAATGAAAATACTGACCAACTCTCAGCATTAGCTACGACTGGACTTGCCAGTACCATTGGGTGCTCAAGTTGCACTCGGTAGCACACCAGATGCGCTGCCGCATCAGGAACATCTGGAGTGAGCAGGAGACTGGTGATGGGGAAGCGATTGAGCGGGGGTGGTCCAGAAAGCGGCTGGCTGACATACCGGCTAAACTATGATCACGCAGGCGGCCAAAGATTCCTGATAAATAAATCAGCATTGTGAATGATGTCGAGGGGGATCACCACGCGCAAGCAATTAGCAGCCCGCTTTACACCAAGAAACGTTGGGTGTCACAGCAGAAGTATTATTCGGGTCATGTTTAAGGAGACACGTCGAGAACGATAGGCGTAGAAGGAGCGGGGGGGAAAACGAGCCCAGCAAAGGAGTACGACACACGGCTATCGTCTACCCAGAAGGGGTAGTCGTGGGCGATCCCGTTCTCTTTGCCATAGTGACGGAATGGCGCGACATGCATGACCTGCGCACAGTCGGGGCAGCTCCATTGCCTCTCGAGCCAGAGGCGAATGCAGACAAAACAGTGGCTATGGCCACACATATACCTTAAAAAACATAATGTTCGCGTCAGTACGACACCTGCGAACCAATTCTGAACTCACGAGACGGGATGAGATTTGACCTGAAAACAGATGCCACAAACATGGTGGTCGTTTGGAGCGGCAAGAACCGGTGGGCGCGCATCGTCGTTGTACAGAGCGGCGTGCGTGAGTGGTTGCGCGCGCGGCTCTCGGTAGCCAGCTCGGAGCAAGTCGCAGGTGCGCTGTCGCGCGGGACGAGTGGCGGGTCGGTCGGGGTGGACGGTTGGAAGTGGATTTGGGGCGCCGACTTCGGGGATGGTGGACGGTGGGTTGAACGACCACGGAGGCCCACGGGCAATGTGAGGCTGACTAGGATGGCGGTTAGAAGAACGAGGCATTGCCGTAATCACAGCCACGCATCAAGCAGTCTTGATTTCAACTGTCACCCCCTATCTCTGTTCTTTTTTACTTCACTCGCTCCGCCAACAGCATTGAGCAGCAGAAAACTGCAAGAGGATCTCTGTAGAAGTTAGCTCTACTAAAAACTCAAAGCAAACTGGCAGTAGCGTGGTTTCTCTTCTCGCATCTCAGTTATTTTGGTCCGTTGGCCATCCTGCAGATAATCCAGTTGCCTTCTGCGAACCGTTGGCTGAAAGTTCTCAGAAAGATAGATAAGCCGTACAGGGTCTACTTGAAACGATTTGACTGACTTGGAAAGACCCCCACACTGCGAGCTGTGCAGTTGCGCGTCATATTCTCCAACTGACCGTCTGCAGCGCGTTTTCTTTCTACACCCGGTGTATATGGTTCAAAGTCTCGAAAAAGCCGGCTCAGAGGACGTTCTGTATATAATTTCCCTTGTGCTTGCTGCGCAGAAGCTACGCTTCAGGCCTCGCTGTGCAATTGTGATTCCAACCCCCTGTGGCGCACTCCTCGGTTAGCATTCATTTCATTCCAGCCGTCTGCTGACTCAATAACCCATCATGGTGCGAATTCAGGGCTTGCTAGGTGTTCAGGTATGCTAAAGCTTGCTTTAGGCTCAAAAAACTCAGGTGTCGCTAACTTGTGTTCAAGTGGACTGTAGACATAGAGGGAAATCCTCCCAAGTTTCGTGGTTCTTTCGACGCCCCATAACATTATTTATTTATTTTTCCTTCAACCACTCAAAACCATGGGTATACGTACACTTAACCCAACGATGCTCTGGAGACCGCCAGGTGCGGTACAGAACATGTTATATGTTCAAAACTCTTTGCGATTGACCCCTTAGTCAGCTCATTAGGCCCGATTAAGCCAGCGGATGTGACGGCCCGGTCGCACGACGATCCTTTTTCATCTTCTATTCATGGCGCCGACTCGTACTTTCAAGACCCACGAGGACCATCTTTGCTATCTAACGCGGCTGGAGAGCTATAGGGAGTATCGAGCCAGGTGTGTTGGGTCAGCCATCTACGACACTCCGTTGTGACGGCCGTTCACAGAAATCGGGAAAAATGCAGGGAGAAAGGGCGACAGAGAATGGTGCGGTTGAGGGCAAAAGCGACCGAGGAACAGCGAGTTCGCAATCGCGAGGTTCAGGCACAGTACAGGGAGAGGTGAGTTTTGTTCTGTGGCTTGATCCGTCGTCATACTGCCCAGATGCCGCGAACGGATTGCCCATCGTGCGCGGCGTGCTGCAGTCAAGAAAAATGCAGCCGCAGGCAGGGAAACCAAGCCCCAACCAAAAGCCCGCCACTATTATTCTGCGGATGAGCTCGCGAGCGATAGCGATGAGTTGGAGGATGATGATTGGTAGTCAAATATGGGTAGTCTTTCAAATGCATGTAATCTTTCTCGAAAACGACTGTCTTCTCACTCTGCGGGCAAAAAGTGTGTGCGGGAAAAAAAAAGTGCGTTTATGAGACCATTATTGACCAACAGATCTAGCAACACTCTCCGAAATAGCTATCCGGGGGACTGCGCTCGACAGCGGCCTTAAGCTGCTGAGCTAGTCATTCCTTCCACTCACGCTCCTGCCGCTTTCTTAAGCGGCGCCTCTTGGCTTTCCCGGGTGTCTTGGGAACATGGGCAGCGCCTACGCCCCACCCGCGCTGTGCCTCCCATCGTCCGCCAGCTCCCCAGGTGACAGCAAGCTGCACGTCAACCGGCAGCGTGTAGAACGGCGAAGTATTCCACACCATCGGCGGTGCACCCCATCCCGAAAGACCCCTGGTACCCGGCGGCGTCCTCCCTGCATGCAGCTGAATCCAGCCGTGAAAATTCTGGGGGTGACGCAAAGCGTGGCGGATTGCAGCCACGGCAGCAGAGCAAGCGAGACCCCCCAGAAAGCGGTAACGCTGTGCGAGCGCTTGCTCGTAGTTTTCGATCTCTGAGCGGTCGCGGAATGGCCAGAGCCGGTGAATGGAGTCTTGCTCCGCCTTTGATTCAAGCGCTAACCCGATCTGAGTCTGGCCTCAAAATAGAAGATACAAAACTCACCGGTCTCTGTATTGGGACTCATGAATGTGCGCCGAGGATGGGTCGGCTTCAATTCTCGCCATTTCCAGGGCTTCAGAGACATGAATTATGCGGATTAAGGAAAATGTCGGGGCACGTGAGACGTCGATCTCCCACACACCTTATCACACCGTCGGGGATTTTTGACAATTGGTGTGCAATACCACTAGCGAGGCCCACCACGAGGTGCTAGGGCGAGGACGGCATTGTTTCAAGTAGCGCGTAGGGGTGAGTTTGTTATTTTGCGGATGGCAGTGCTGATCTTTTCTGTGTGCAGGGTACGTACTGAAGAGCGGTACAAGGAGCTGCAGCGGTTAGGCGAGGAGCCCGAGCTGCTGGTTACTCGCAGTTTCGCTGAAGCATCGTTCTTTGCGTTGGACGACAACGAGGACATTCAGGGGGAGGAGAATTAATTGAGCTTGCTTTTGATTTTGAAAAATTGTATATCTGTGTATATATCGGCGGTATTCTCGTTTGTTTGGACGTATACTGCATTGTGAGCTTTCAAATACTGCTCCGGCCTGCGAAGGCGTGATCGTCGAGTATGGACACGTGAAGCATCAACAAACCTATTCTGCTTGACCATGCCGCGTCGAGGTACTGCCCAACATCGACGCGAACGCCTCGGTCTCCCACCCGCAAAACCTGGCGTAGTGGGCTGGGTTCACGGGTCGAAACTCGCCTTTTTCAAAGCCGCTCGAGAGGACTATCTTGCAGCTGCTGAGATTTCACAAACGGGCTCGTTCTACGAGAAGATGAGTCACCAGTACCTGGCGAAGTACGGCTACAACACACCTTGGAAGTCCGACCTGGAAGAAGGGCAGGATACAGCTGACAACGTTGACCCCGACGAGGACGTCGACAATCTGACAGCTGAGGAGTCAAAGGAGCGAGCAGCCTATTTCAAGATACTGAAAGGCGTAGGTTCTTTACCTTGCAGCTTGCCAGATAACTAACGAACTTCCTAGAAAATCGGTGTTTGGTATAACGGCCGTTATGGGGGATCGGTGGAGAAGAAAAAGGCTAAAGTCACCTTCAAAACCCTCTTCGACAAGCCAGAACTGAATCCGCCCCCGCCGGTGAAGCCATGCGTGCTGCATTTCTACTCCCGTCGGTTCTATCATTCCCGCATCAAAGAACACACTGCGGAGCGATGGGCGGAGGTGTCGCGCCTCCCCAACCCGCCGAAGGAGATCAAAGTCTGCAACGCTGTTACAAAGGAGCGCTGGGACGCTGAGACGCCAGCATTCCGAGCGGAGGTTTTGGAAGCCATCGCCGCCGAGCACAATGCGGCTGTCGAAGCCTACCAAGTCGCGACATCAGGGGAGGCCCCGACAACGCCCGCCGAGTATGACACGTGAGTGAAGCGTCGTGTGGGCCAACTATCTTCTGACTCGGATGCGTAGCGCGCTCAACAATGCGGCTCATTACATCCAGCCGTTTGCGGATGCTATGCACGAGCGCTATGGGATGAATGTAACGATTCTATTGTGCGGACCTATTGCCGACCGCGGCGGGAGAATAGAGATGCGCAGGTGCGTTTAGTAATGAGTACACATACTCCCGCTGACAGACGAGGCTGTAGTGTTCATGCCGGAATGTCGAACGGACTGGTGCCGCGCATTTGGAGCGATTGTGACCGAGCCGGATCCGACGCCGCGCAACGGAGCTTTGTGCAATTCACGCACCAATGCTTTAGTAAGAACATAATGATATTGGACATACATCACACTGATAAGTTGTACGTTTGTCTAGCCGAGGCTGAATGCCGTGCACGAAGCCTAGGCAACGTGGATTCAGCAGAGCTTGAGACAGAGGCTGCAGGATCCAGTCAGCAAGGAACCTCGTCACTCGAGGCGGACAACACACTGCGCACCGCGCCTCCTCCCAGTAGCGACAGTCTGACGACTGCCGCCATGCAAGGTGCAATCGGAACACCGCTTCCCCAGCCTCCCAGAGACGGCGGACTTGATGAAGAACTACGGCAGATGATGCGCGACCCGGATCTTCTCAGGATCGGGGAAGAAAATCTGCTGGGCGGCGGGGATGACTTCGACTTCGACTTCCCTTCCTCCTTCGATCTCACCAATGGCCCCTTCGGCCCCCTCGATTTCGGCAGCGTCATGCCGTCGAATCTGTTCCTCGGTGGCGCTGCCACAGAGTTCCTCGGTGGCGCTGCCACAGAGAGGCGGATTGGCCGAGCGCTCGCAGCAGAGCTGGCGCAGATGCCGGAAGCCGAGTGTGAGCGGGCGAACGAGAGTCTGGCAGCGATGTCAGCGGTGGAGCTGGAGCATGCGAATACGATGGCGCGCGACAGGCTGTCATGCGCACGTCTCAATCGCGGGATCCCAGCCGTCAAGGTTTTCGACATGTCGTCGGACCCGGAAGAAGATGCGGAGGAGGGAGCGGCATCGGGGGGAACCGAGAACGCGAGGGCGAAGAGGGCACGGGCCGCCGCAGTAGTAGGGCCAGGGCCATTGGAGGTGGACGCGCCACCCCGCCCGCAGCCAAAACCACGATGGAGAGAAGCGCGCCCGGGGGAAAATCCCACCGCAGAGGCCCAGCATCCTGACGGACATCATCCCGCTGCCGCGCTCCCACAGCCTCCCCCGCCGCTGGAGCGACCGGAGGAGAATCCCGCCGCAGAGGGGCCGTTGCAGGAGGAATCTTCCGAAAATCCCACCGCAGAGGCCCAGCATCCTGACAGACATCATCCCGCCGCCGCGCTCCCACAGCCTCCCCCGCCGCTGGAGCGATCGGAGGAGAATCCCGCCGCAGAGGGGCCGTTGCAGGAGGAATCTTCCGAAAATCCCACCGCAGAGGCCCAGCATCCTGACAGACATCATCCCGCCGCCGCGCTCCCACAGCCTCCCCCGCCGCTGGAGCGATCGGAGGAGAATCCCGCCGCAGAGGGGCCGTTGCAGGAGGAATCTTCCGACGGCGTGCCGAACGAGCGACCGTTGTCGCCATTGATCGATGACAGGCCGAGGCCCGAGACTGGACCTTGGTGCAACACGGGAGACAGAGAGAGATGGACGGACGAGCTGCGGAGCGCGTTTGAAGGCTTCACGAGAGGTCGCGCATGGGGTGGGGAGCCGTGGAAGCTGTGCGTATCGCAGCTGCTGGATCTGGAGAGGATGCACGGGTTCGTCGACACGGGGAAGCTCAAAGCGCCAGCACGAAAGGAGGAACGTCCCGCAGAAGTCGCGGATTTCATGCAGCTGAGGCGGCGTTGGGGAGTACCGTTCCCACTCAAGTCCGAAGTCGGCCCGAGGGAGGTCGAGAAGACATTCTCAGCACAGTGGTGGACCTGGTGGCGGGTGGGGCAGCCTGCCGCGCGTTTGGGTTTGGAGGGGGAGGACAAGTGGGCCGCGCCCTCGACGCTGCCAGCAGACGAGTGGGACGACATGAGAAAGCGCCACGGCCATAACGGCATGCTGCTTTACGTGGGCGGACTACTCTGGTGGGGAGAAGCGGCGGCTGCGACTGGCGAGCGAGCCAGCATGCTGCTTGCAGATTGGAGACTCGCGGTGGAGGACGTGTGTGCTGTGCTGAGCGAAGTGGTAAAGGGCATGGGTGTGGGCGTGCGCAAAAGGTAGCCTCGAGTTTGTGAGAGAATTACGGTATGATTGATACTCATCGACAGCCGCAATAATGATGCCAGCAAACCGGCAGCGGCGCCAGCGGAGGAAACGCCCGCGTCCGGAACGAGGCGGTCTTCGAAGAGGAAGAACGAGGCTGAAAAAGAGAATGCGGTCCCAGCCAAGTGAGTCTTTCCTAATTGGGACTGAAGGACACGCTGACTTCTTTTGTAGACGCCGGCGCTTCTGATGTCCCTCCCTGTCGGTCGCTCCCACCTGATGCTGGTGCTTCGCGCTTGGGTCTCCTGTCCACGGGCATTGCGCTGGTCGTATGAACTAAGTATTTATTATGTTGTTGATCGCTCGAATGAAATTTGAATGGTTTTGCTTGAGAGGGGTGAACGGGTGTACTGAAATTCAAAGTAACGTATGACAGACTCTGTTATTTAAGGCAAGTTGTGGACTTAGAGCCAAAAAGTGAAGGTACATTGCATTAGGGACCCAAGGGATCAATACGGGTTATGCAAGAGGTAATCAAGAAAGTGGGAGAAAAAAAAATGTCTCCTTTCCCTTACAAGTACTCCCTCGCAGGCACCACTGGGTTTTGGCCCCGCTCACAAGGTTCTTGTAAAAGGGTGTGTGATTGGATGATCGACTATTCGAGTGAGTGATGCGGAACCGGTGGCGAGGCGGTCTGTATGAGTGGGTTAAGTCACGATTGAATGGGACATCTGAAACTGAAATGGGGGAGGAAGGAATGGTTTGAAGCTGAAGCGCACAGCAAAGCCGGATCGGTACAGGAGGATAGGCAGCGGAGAATAATACGATCAAACAATAACCGGCGCCAACGGCATCCTGTAAACCAGTGATGGCAAGTGATTCCGGGGGCGTATTAAAGAAATCCAGCGGGGTAGCAGCGGCAGTGCACGGCATCGGTGGATCCTACCGTATAAGGGCAGCATGCAAATAATAAATAATACAGGATCCGGCTTTTCTACCGGAAAAGGAAGGGGTCCGGGTACATGGCTTATCGCGGCTGGTCAGCCGGGGAGTGCCCACAATCCAATGTACTGCCCTGCCCTCAGTGGGGTGCATTGCAATAAAGGTACGGCTAGGCCTCTGGGCGGGCAGGGGATTGATCGG
>MU411365.1:0-10147 GCA_023547045.1 Mycena sp. WM
TGGTATCGTACCTAAGAGGTACCCAACGGAGGTCGTAGCTGGCAGAGGCGGACACATAGTTTAGTCAAGCAAACCCTTTTGGGACGTTCCCAATTGGGCAGCATGCGCGTGACCTCTTCCCGTCCGCCTCGATGGTTGCCACCACCACCAAACGCTCTGCACGCCACTCCCAGCCCGCCACCCGTTCCGGTCCCGGTGTACACTACCTCAGCCCTCTCAAGCCACGCGACAAGAGGAAGAAAGGGCGCGTTAGACCCCTGGGGAATGCTCAGAAAGCCGCCCACCTTCGGGCAGAAATCGACGCGCTGCAGCTCAGGACGGTTCATAATCCCTGTCCAACTACTCCCAACCGCTCTGGCGAACCTATAAATGAGCATATACCTGTGGAAGACGCGCCAATGCCTGACTGGGAGGATGTGGACGACGACCCTCCGTTACCTCCGTCATTCTCGCTTCCGCCTCCGGTTTCGCCTGGCCCTGCCCCCACTCGCTGTTCTCGAGGTCAAAAGTCTGTCGACCAACAATGCTTGGCCTGGAAGGCTCTTCTGCCCCAGCTGGAGGAGCCATACACCGAGTACCAGCGCGCCACGCATGCGCAGCGGCCTTCAATAATTCCCGCCACCGTGGAACATGCGTGCACGGCCTCTTGTGAGGGGCGTGTCACTGTTTCCATACAGTGTCTTTATATCTCACGTCTGTCAGCGCTCTCCCCATACAGTTCTTTACTGAATTCGCTATACAGATACAGAACGGATTCAGGTCACTACCTGCAAATGTGTCCCCATTGGTGTCCTGCTCGTGCGCCATGGGGTCTTTCCTGCCTCCCCTACGAAACCAAAGACTGGTGTTTCTATCGACCTATTGGAGATCTACCGTGCGTTGTTTGAACGCTCGTGCGACGCCATTACGGCTCTTGCAGCCGCCCTCCATACGATTTATGATCGCCGAGGGTTTCGGGTGATGTCTACCTGGGTGAGTCCAATTAACATTCAGCCCTAGCTTTCCCTGACGCTGTTTTCAAGAACCCTACCCTCCGCGCAAGCGATCCCTTTCGAGCGGGGCTGTCTAACGCGGTTCAGTGGTCAAGTAACCTTCGGGACCGTCTGAAAGCGAGGCTCGACGCCACCCTTGCAGCCTCCGATCGTTCCATCTTTCCCCCAGCCGCTGTAGAGGAACAGGACATTGGGACGACGGAGGCGACGGGGGCGTCGGAGGTGTCAGGGATATCCGAAGCAGCAGCTTCGGAGGCAGAGCAGGCGGGCCCGGAGGTAGAGGCGTCGGTGGCTGCTAGTGCGCCACCGTCAGTAGCCAGTCTTGCACCTCCAGATGTTTCTTCAGTGTCGGCACCTCCCACGACATCTCCTTCCACATCCCCGGCTGTTGGATCTTCTACCGCATCTGCACAAGGTGGATCTCCCGCTTCCACTTCCACTTCCAGCACGCCTGGTCTTACGCCTGGGCGAGCCTCCCGCATCTTGCGCGAAAGATGTCCTGCTTGCTTCGGACTTGAGGAATGGGGCAGGGATCTTCGCGAGTAAGTCGATTCATTTCTGCTATTGTACTTTCACATACTCACTTACATCTCCATAGCGGCGGCGATGTGCTCCTCGGCGCCGATGGCTGTTTCAGCTATCGTCACCTCCGTTCAGCTGGAGATGGCCCAATCGCATACGATCCGTCGTACTTCATTCCAGCAGAGAAGGTCCAGCGAGTCAAGGAGCGCATTGCCAACGCCAGAAAGAAACCCCCCTCTAAACGCAAACCCAAAGTCCCAAAAGACACCTCCGACGCCTGCGGTGACACTTGGCAAGCCGCCAATGAGAAGAAAGTCAAGGCGGACCCCAAGCGTTACGATGCCAGTGGCATTTTTGCCATCATTTGTCGGCATTCACAGGTTTTGTTTCTGGTGAATATCGACACTCCAGGCGAGCAGCAATTTCTCATTGTCTCGCTGATGGAGGAGGTCAATGAACATTGTCCGCCACAAGCCACCTTCACGGAGGCTTACGATATCTCATGTACGCTGGACTGTAGTGTGAACCTGGTATGTGTTTCTGCTACCGTGGATGGGAGCCTGGCCTCTGATGCCTCCTATATTCAGTATGAAATTCTGTCGAAGGGGTTCAGAGAACGAGTTCAGTTTGTCATCAACGCCATGCATGCCTACGGCCACAAGTGGCTTTGTCAACTGGTCTTTAGTCCCCGATTCCGGCTTGGTGTAGGTCTAGCCGATCTCGAAGGCATAGAGCGATTTTGGTCGCGCATTCGTAAACTTATTGGTATCACAAGGAATCAATGGGTAAGTCATGTTTAACCTTCTAATCTCATGCTTGATGCATTCCTCAGAACTCTCGCCGCATCTGGATGCTGGACCAATACACTGAATTTGTCAACGACGAAGGTCGTTATAATCTCGGCTCGTGGATCAGCAGGCAGCAGACAAAAACCGTTGTGAAAAAGCAGGCTACTGCCCTCAAGGTATTGCGTGATTGCGGTGTTCCCGTCGCAGAACTCCGACAAGAATGGGAGGCACAAAAGTTGGCGCAAACGTCTGCTCGATCACGTGCGCCCCCGTCACCTCCGTCACCCGCAGCAATAACTAATATCTCGCAGATGCTCCCGCTCGTGTGCGCCGGGAAATTAAAAAAGTCCTCAAGCTACAGACTCAGATTGAAACTGTTGAAAAGGCTATCAGTGAGGCTAAGCAGACCATCACCACCACCGGCGCATCACGAACGTCGCTCATCCTCCTCCGCCATCTCGAGGACTCTCATAACATGCTTAGCGATCAAGCGGAGCAACTTTATCAATCACTCCACCTCCACGATGCCTTTCCTGAGCTCACTGGTCTACCCTTGCCATTCGTAAACACCCTCATGGCAATGTGTGAGTTGAAATTGGATATCCAGGAGCGTGTGATCGGTGTGCTCTATGAATTAGAGGCGATAGACCAGGCTGTTGCCGGCAAACGAGAGCCCCAAGGTTTGTAACTGAGTCTACCATGCCTCGCTGTTGGCCGCTGACGGAGTTCTTCGAAAATGCAGGGACCAAACTCAATCAAAACTCGCAGCGAGCGATGAAGAAGCGTGAGCCCGCTCTGCAAAAGGCTCTCAGCAAATTCAATGCCCACTGTGCTGAGCTGGAGAGGCTTCGTCCACCCAACTGTCTGATTCCACTGCACCCACCCCTTCCCACCCAGCTAAATGCCTTGCGGGCTGATCCGACCCTTCACGAGCCTGTATGGGTGACTCCATCCACCACTGGGTCCATTCCTCGTTGGCTAGACGACCCCGATGTTCGCGATGGGATTCGCAACTTACATGTTGCTGACCGATGTCGTGAAGAAGTTCTCCGGCTAAACCTGGAGCGCCAAAACCTGAGGCGTTGGCTAGCAGAGGAACGTGAAATTGTTGCCCGAGCTATCGAAACTTCCACCGGTACACCTTCCGCATTTTTTTTGACCCACCTTTGCTGATTTTGCTTTCTTTGGAGACTCCTGCGTAGAATTTGCCCTCCAGGACAGAAAGGAATACATTGATTATCTCCATGTTGCCTGGGAGCCCGTGCTCAAGTTGGCTTCTCTTTCTCTCCCACCTGAAGCTGGGGCCTCGATCACCTCCGTCACCTCCGTCACTACGACCTCCGTTGTCACCTCTGACGGCAATGAAGCCATTCAACCTCAACCACCTCGTTCCAGTGACCTCACGAATGGCGACGACACTGGTGACTCATCTGAGCAACCAGCTTCAAATGTTCCCACCACCTCCGTCGGTAATGTTCCCATACGGCATCCCTTCACCTCTCGCGCCCGAGCCGTAACCATCTGCTTGGAGGATGAAAATGGCGATGATGATTTTTTTGAGCAGCCCGCATCGAGCGACATTACCGCTGCTGTATTTGCCATGGAGGAGCTTGACGTTGGTGGGACGTCCGATCTGGAAGAAGTGATCATTGTTCAGGAGATGCTTGCAAATGAGAACGACGAGGACGACACCTCCTGGGTCAATCCTGACTCGATGAAGTTTGAAATTGCATGGGAAGCGGTCGTAAGTTGACCCATATTCACTTTTTTGATTTGTGATTTACTTGGAACAGCCTGATGTCCCTAGCGATCCGTCTCTCATTGACGAAATTCGCCGGAGGAACAACTCACTGACAATACAACTAACTCGTGAGCCCCGCGTCATTGTCGGCCTTGATGGCCGCCCAAACCACACCGTGGAGGCCTCCGACGTGGATCGTATCAGGTCGCGCACTGGGCTACTCAATAATTGGGCATTGAACGGGCTCACTGCTTCCCTCCTCAGTGTATTTGGACACCCTACAGCGCCCCATCAGGATGTTGCCAATCGCTGTGCTCTCCTCAACACGTATGACCTCCATCGTGTCCGTTACAATGCTTCCGATTCGACGTTATGGAAGCACTTGTCCCCCACTCAATACTGGGACAAGGGTCTGTGGCTTGTGCCCATTCATCGACCCAAGGAAGACCACTGGGTTTTTGTCGCAGTCGCTGTACGCGAGCAAGAACTTTATTTCTTTGATAGCTTTGCACAGCGTCAAGGCTGGCGTCAAGATCTACGAGTATGTCATCCATATTCTGTTTGTTTTTTTCGCAATGATATTGACCTCGAATAGGATGTGATGATTCTCATAACACGTATGGTGCTTTTGGCGAACCGCCATCATCATCCCCTCCATATATCAACACAGGAGGAAGCCTGGATTGCACACCCTTTCTTCCAGGTTGGTCATGCGCGGCAATCCAATGGCCACGATTGTGGTGTTTGGGTTGTCTGTATGATTGGGGCGATCTTGCGAGGCTATGGAGACATAGCGCTTGACGAGACCGACATGGCAGAAGTACGACGTGTTTTTGCTGACCATCTGCTTACTTTACCGTATACCACCCCACGATCTCGTCAAGATTAACGGACATTTGGTGTATCTGACGGAGGTGACCGAGGCCTCAAGTGCTTTATTGTACACATCACGAACACATACTATCTATAGTTATAGGGTTGTGCCAATACGAGGAGTTCTTTTTATTCATGGGAGACAGTTCGGTTCATTTACAAGACTGCCGCCTTCAATGTTTCCCATGTGATGGAGGTGATGGAGGTGACGGAGGCCGTAGCATAACTCTCGAAAGTTGGAACGCACTATTCATATTGCTTCTCCGATAACACAAGAACGATCATAAGAAGCGGTAACATAGCGAAAACAAGGCTGTAGCTAGACTGTATGTTGGAGGTGTCCAAGAAGTCGACATATTGAGGGCTAGTTCAAAAATCTGAGGTGGTACAGGTGAAATATGGTGCGAGCCTGCCACTGGATATAATGCTGCAGCATCGCAAACTCCCGAGAGTGGTGAAAGGGATGATACCGATCAATTTTGACCACCAGCTCCCAGCGTTCAAGCAACTCCTCCACCTCCTCCCGCAGACGATCGAGAGCAACCTTCCAACGAGCCCCACGAAATTCTTCACGTCTTTGCGCATCGCATTCGTTCTGTGTTCGCATACGCATACCGTGGAGCACCATGCAGAGGCTTCTGTTGAAGGAATGGTAGGCGTCGGAGTGGGGATTGGTGGTATCGTCGTCTTCCTCGAAGGGAGGCTCCCTCTGCCATCGTGCCATATCCGAAATGTCGAGCCATCCGGCTCCGCTGAGCGCTGCTTGGTAGAGGGGGTCACTTTCGGGGAGTGGGACCTCACTCAGAGCCACAATTGTCGGACTGAGCGGCGGAAGAAGTGGGATCTGATGCAAGATATCTATTGGAAGTTCCTGGGCAGCTTTGCGGCGGGATTTGGGCTGTCTAGAGGCTGCGCGGACCTCTTTTCCACTATTGAAGACAACTGTTATTTCAGAAAGAATAGTAGCACAAACGCTCTGAAAAGCGCACCGAACACTGTGAGAGTACTTGAGATTACTTTGGCGACATGCTGAGGCCTTGGAAGCAGCGGTGAAATGGACTGTGCGTCGGCCCATTGTAAAGGTGATAGTTAAAGCCAAGCTTCTAATGGGATCTTGAGGACCTTTCGGTCGGTTTTGTGCACGAGAATTCAAACACATGGGGAAAATCTAACAAAAATCAATTCAGCAAGGGGCGTCACAGCAATGTCGATTGCGCACTTGGTTGGAGGCAGTCATCGATAATGCACGTCTGCTAGAAAAAAAACAAGAAAGGACGACCGTTATACGGCTCGTCATTGGCTGAAGTTTTGAGGTAAGCCGCGGTGGCGTTGACGTGTAAGGAACGGCAGGAGGCGTCGGGGGCCCCGGCGGAGGCTACGACACCACCATCGGTATCAACGAGTTTGCGGAAAGGGTGAATCCGGCCACCAGGAAGTGTTTGGGTACGAGAGGGGACTGACAATGGTCCCAGATGGTGTGTTGGGTGAAAGAACGAACACGACGGAGGCAAGTCATGTGTCGCACGTGACATCTTTTTTCTCATCTGTACCACCACCACCGCGCCTCTATCATCCTCACTACACCCTCCTTTCACTCAAAAACGCGTCCTGGGACAGCCGACAAAGCATACATCGCTTTGCCAGCTGTTTCTACGCCGTAACCGCGTCCGCCCATCCGCAGTCGCGTCCGCCCATCCGCAGTCGCGTCCGCCCATCTGCAGTCGCGTCCACAGCCACGTCGCTTACCGTTCCAATCGCTTTTTCTCGTGTGTGCACACCCATTCCGTGCTCATCCACCAAACTAACACCCTGCACAGTCCTCGCTCTCACAGGTGCTATCCCCGACACTCACCTCCGTCACCTACACTCTGGTATGTATGTTTGCAGTTACATACTCACCCTGTTCGTGTTCTCGACTCACCAAAGTCACAGTCCACCCCAATGGACCTCAACGATCCCTCATCGTGCGCGGTCGATGATCTCCAGTTTCAAACAGGGACCTCCGACGACCATTTTGGGAGCCCGTCCTTTGGTGGCAACGACTATGCTCAACAAGGCTTCTGGGACGACGTTTCCCTACCCGGCGATGAGCCGCCCCCTCCCTCGTTGCCCCCTGTGACCGCCTTTCCAGCCACTCAGGCCGACCTGTCCTTCCCTCCCGTCGCCGCTTTTCCAGCGAAACAGTCCGACACCAACTGGTCTTCTGACGAGGAAGACTACGAGGAAGAAGAGGACGAGAATATTGACCAGCTCGACTCCTCAGCCCGTCCGTCCACACGCCTCGTCGATCTAGATGAGCGGCCTACGATCACCCCCATGCGCCCTCTCGTCGACTATGTTTCGGATCCCGACTCCGTGGAACAAATCGGTGGTGGTCATCCCCACCGTCAAGCCACTCCTCCACAAACGCCGACGGGCACCTATTTGCGCAGCCGTTTGACTCCCACTGACCGCGCCAGTCCAATCACGCTGAATGCCATGGGACGGAGGGAACAATTGGTAAAAAAATCCCAGTCCGGGTCTAGCACCGCCGTGTCCTCAATGCTGCCGCCGCCGCGTGCCGTGTCTTCGATGCCACCACCACCGCCCGCCGTGTCTTCGACGCCGCGTGCCGTGTCTTCGACGCCGCGTGCCGTGTCTTCGATGCCGCCACCACTGCCCGCCGTGTCTTCGATGCCGCCACCACCGCCCGCCGTGTCTTCGATGCCGCCACCACCGCCCGCCGTCTCTTCGATGCCGCCGCCACCGCCCCAAGTAGCCGCTGCGTCATTGCTGTCGACTTCGTCTGTGCCCATCGTTCCGACGTCCGGCGTGCCTCCCCTCAATCTCTCGGATGCAATCCACACCTTCAGACTCCCCGTATCAAAACTCTGGTTTCCTGGGGGGCAAGGATCAACTGCGGAGACAGCGGAGACGTCGACCTTACAGCGGCCTGCTGCTGTGACGTCCCACACACCATCTCCGTTTCTTTTCCCTGCTGGAACACTGGGAGCGGAGGCGGCGACCTCCACGCTCGCTTTTGGAACCCCCATCGGACTCATGGCCGCAGAGCCGGTGGTTTCCGCCGTTGAAACTGCTGCGTTGGCTCTCCCGGTGCTTTCTACCGCAACCAGCGCCGCGCCTTTGACCTCACCTCCGTCACCTCCGTCACCTCCGTCACCTCCGTCACCTTCGTCACCCCCGGTGACACCTCCCCGCCGCCCCCCTTTCAAAACCTATGAATCCAAGGGCCGTACTATGATTTTCTGCGACAATCCTGTCTCCCCCATGTCGCTGCCAACAGCACCGTTCGACTCCATCAACTTGGCTGCGACACCCTCCGTCAGGGACTCGGCCTTGGATCTCATAGAAGACAGCACCTCCATCAGCGAACAAGATCTTCTCGCTATGGGGTTCGCGCCGCCGCCACCCAGTCGCGACCGTCCTCTTGACTTCGAGGAGGGCAGCGAGGGAGGCCGCGAGGAAGGCGGAAGCGGGTACAGCGGCAGAACACCCAATCCCTTCGACGACGAGGAGGGCGGAGGTGGGGACAGCGACGCCGAGTGTTCTCCAACGCCGACATCGCCCCAACTCTCCAAGACGGGGAAGCTCACAGCGGCGCAGGAGAAGGCCATCAACGCCTGCGTTCAAACCATGCTCGCGTCTGTTGCTCAGTGTGTTACCGATACAGGCTTGACGCAGCAGCGCGTTTTGCGTGCCTTCTACAAGGAATGCGACGAACCGGATGCGCGCCGCCCCAACCGCTGGAACCTGTACGAGCGATACGCCTCCCACCCCAACAACCGCGCAGCGGAGCTTCAAAGGGCGGGAATGGAGGTCGTTTACGACGACGCCGGTGATGTGCTGCCACTCGATTACGCAGATATCCTGAAGACTTACGAGCAGTTCAAAAAGGACTACCTGCCGGAAGTGGGGTTGGAGATTTTGCAGAAGCATCATGATTGGGAGCAAGCGGAGACGGTTACCACCGTCGGAGAGCGCCAGCGCCTCTTTGAGGCGCTCTTTCGCCATATGTCGGGGCTGGTATGTATCCCTCGAGCCGTACTCTACACACCACTAATCGTTTCTTTTTTCCGCAGGCAAACAAGACATTCACCCGGGACGACTTCCATATTCTCGTGTTTATGGCAGGTGGCCACATTCTGCAGGACGGCGAATTAGGCAAAGTTGTGGCCACTCCGGGCATGGCCACCGTACGTTGTTGCTTGATTTGCCGTTTTTAAATGACTTACAATTTATTTAGTTTTTCGACAGACTGGGGTTTACCGAGGACGAAGTCTTGGCCCACGTGAAGGCTGCGTGTCACGACTGGGATCTTTCCCAGCTCCGCACCATCAAGGAGCAGTCAGAGGGAAGTCCGGTTGTCTCGACCTCCGTCGCCTCCGCCACCCCCGTCACCTCCGTTCCGGCTCGAAAAGTTCGCAAGAGCGAGCCCTCAAAGGTGCCGGTGAAATACGAGTATGACGCGGAAATTCTAGCCCTCACAGGTCGTGAGGCACTGCGTGCGAAGGCACGCTGGCGGAATGCCGTCGGCAGTTCCGAGGCGGAGACTGTCAAAACCCACCTCCGCAACATCGCCCGCGCCGATCTCTCCAAAATGGGTGACTATGCAGTCCACCCGAAGACTATCTGGGACCTGGGCAAAGGTTTCATGTGGACCATGGCAACCGACACCTTCGCTGAACACCACGTCGTTCTCCACAACTTCCCTGGCGTTGTGGCCCATTTGCCCAACGAGTCGGATCCTGGAAAGGGAGTCGCAGCGTGGCGGCAGGTCGACCGCGGTGCAATGGTAGCGGCCGCCGAAGCGCGGGGGACTCGCTCTGAGGGACTCCGTTTCCAAGAGCTCGAGGAGCCCTGCAACCCGGGTGGGTTTTTTGTTTTGTTTTTGAATCGGTCGTGCCGTACTTACCGCAACAACCAGGGGATATGGTCATCTTCTCTCATGACTACTCCGTCGACCCGCCGCCAACCGACTCCCCCGCCTACGACAAACATTGGCTTACCTCCAGCGGCAAGGCAGTACCTTGCGCCGACGCCGAAGGCCGCCTATGGAGGGTCGTTTACGACCTGCGCAAGCCCAATCCCATCATCTCTAAGGAGCCGATGCAGTCAAGACATCCGCAGGGGCGCGCGACGAAGGCAGGAAAGGGCAAGGGAGTTGCCAAGGGCAAGGCGAAGGCGAAGCAAAAAGAGGAGGAGGAGGAGGAGGAGGAGGAGGAGGAGGAGGA
>MU411375.1:0-10442 GCA_023547045.1 Mycena sp. WM
CACATCCATTGCATTATTATCCATCATTTTAACATGAAATACTGTGCAATTTCATTCAATTCGGCACGGGTCGTGACCCGTGACCCAAAATACCGATTCGGCACTTCGGCAACCAACAATTTTTGGCGTGACACCTCCCAAAATTCGGCATTCAAGACGAAAAATTTCGAAAATTCTGCCTTTTTTGCACCTCCAAGGGAGATTTGGCCCCAATTTCACGCATTTTACATTCGGCACTGGCGCCGTGACCCGTGACCGAGACCAAAATTCGTCGCGGCACAGGGGGTGCGTGATGCGTGACCGCCGAATTGAATGAAATTGAACAGTAAGCTGAAATGAATTTCCTTGACCAGCCATTCATCAGCCATTAGCCATCAGTTTGCGCAACTCAAAACAGCCATCTGATGGCTCCAATGGATGCAGCGCAAACAGGCTATTGTTCCCGACCATCTGTCTGGCTCAAACCACAAAAATAATCTGTTCTTCTTTATTCTTGAAATGTCAATGGTTGCCTTTTAACATGCACTCATGCCGGAGCGAAGCGAAGGCATATGTCAAAATCTGAAGGGGGAGAGGGGGGCGGGGTTTGAACTAAAATATACTGTACGCAAGCATGTTCACCACGCTCGGCGCCAAGCAAACGGGCGCCATCTATCGTAACTTACGAAGTATAAGTTTTTTTGGTGTAGAGTCCAGAGCTCGCGGGAACTTGATATCTCCGGGTCTAGACTTCTTGACATTTCTCCCGTTGCCATTTTGGGACAGGAGAAGCCCCGCATGAGACCAGATAAGAGGCTTGGAATCTGCACCTGTGAATGCACACAGTATCAAAAACCCCTCGTTCGACATCTTCAAGTCCTCTGCGAACGACTAAGATACAAGTGCGAGCTTATTCTTCCACTGTTTTTGCCCCACGTGAGTGTGTTCTCCAGTTCCCACGTGTCCCCCGTTAATCCGAATCGACGCCAATCCTCCTCTACACCGCTGATCCGCTTCCCTCTGGATATAGTATACTGTATCGGCAATCTTGAAGCAACCCGTGCTCAACGCAAAAACGCAAATCCTAGTGGCATGTCCGAACATTCGACAAGCGATTTTGTGAAGAAGCTGTACTTGTATGACGACGCATGCCCATCTCTGTCTGAGTCGCTTTTTCATGATACACAGAATCCTGGACGACCCTGAGTCCCAGGAACTCATCGGCTGGGGACCAGAGGGCGATTTCTTCATCGTTAAGGTGCCCCAGATCAGTTTGTGACATGGAGGAAGCTAACCTCTGCTTTAGGACGTAAACGGATTCAGTAATTCTGTGCTACCCCGCGTCTACAAGCACTCTAATTTTGCCAGCTTTGTGCGTCAACTCAACAAGTACGACTTTCACAAAATCAAGACCGTAGACGAAGACTCCTGGGATGAGAAGGTGTGTGTCAAAATTTGCCTTCGCTCCGCATTGCCCGTATATACCTTGCACAGACGTGGGCGTTCCGGCACTCAGACTTCCGTAGGAATGACCGCAACGCGCTGGAAAACATCAAGCGCAAGTCTCAACGCAAATCTAGCGCCGCCACCGCGTTAGACCCCCTCGCTGTTGCCAGCAGCTCCCAACAGGTCGAGATCCAAAATAACAAGATCGTTCAACTGGAGTCACAGCTCACGGCCCTCGGCGCTGCACATCGGAACGTTCTTACGAGTCTGCGAACCCTCGAGCGCAGTAACCACGAGGTTATCCTCGAAATGATTGGTTTTCAGCGCAACCTGGCACAGCAGGATGGACTCCTGCGTGCGCTCTTACAATACCTGTGGCGTGATAACATTGGGATTAGCTCAGGCGAGTACCACTTTTTTCCCCGCATCATGTCAGCCTGACTGAGGTCCTCGCGATCTCGAAATTCAAGGTAAAACCAATCAACTCCCCGCGAACGACACTTCGAGCTCGGACGTGGGGAGCCCGGGCCCACTCATGTTCCTAGAAGCGCAGGAGACGCAGCGGATGCTGGGCCAGAGTCTCCCTGAGTCGGACGTCGCGCGGGCGACCCTGCAGCAGATGAGCGAGCTCTCCCGCCAAGCACAGGCGTCAGGTATTTCTTTCTCGGCCATCGAGAGCGGCGGTACCAGCAACTCGACCCTTGGTGTAAGCGGGACAAGCGCTGCGATGGATGGCTTTGATATCGCGGGCATTGAGTTACAGGCGCAGCTCCAGGGTAACGCTATCCAGCGACTGGACGATCCCCTCTCCAACCCCGTCGATAACACACCACGGAACGTACCTGGCGCCACTGGCGAAAGCTTGAGTGACCTCGAGGATGAGGTGGTCTTGCCCACACCAATGAGTCCGCCCATCTCTAACGCGCAGTCTTCGCGCGCGGACACCTGGGCTGTCTCTACTGGGGACACGCACGCGGGCTTGGAGGTGTTCACCGTTGGGCACCTCATGCCGCGCGGAACTGGCGAAGCGGGCGACGGCTCGTTCGAGAACGGTGCTTTAGTCGGTAACCAGGAGGCGTCCGGTGACAGTGCGCAAACGCTGCGTGTCCGGCGATCGACTTTCGTTCCGGGGTGGGCCGTGCCCCCTCGCGTCCTTCTCGTCGATGATGACGCCGTCACCCGCAAACTCAGCAGCAAATTCCTCAAGATCTTCGGGTGTACGACCGACGTTGCTGTGGACGGCGTGAGTGCGGTCAACAAGATGAATCTGGAGAAATACGATCTGGTATTGATGGTACATTTCCCTCTTGCCTGCCTGCGCTCCCTCGGGCTCATCGCAGTGCATGCAGGATATCGTTATGCCGAAGATGGACGGCATCTCCGCGACGTCGATGATAAGGAAATTCGACCCGCAAACACCCATCATTTCGATGACGAGCAGCTCGCGGCCAGCAGAAATTATGACTTACTTCTCCTCCGGTGTGTCCTCCTGTCCTCACCCTGCACCTTCGCTGACCGCGCACAGGCATGAATGACATCTTACCCAAGCCCTTCACGAGGGATGGGCTGTTCGAAGTGCTGGAGGTACCCACCAGCCATTCTCTCGCTTGCCTGACTAATACATCCCTCAGAAACATCTCGCGCACCTTACGGTGATCAAGCAGCAGATGGCGACACCCATGATCCCACGCCCGCCTACCGCTCCTCCGTCCAACGACATGGGGTTCGCGAACGTGTTCAGCGGCGGCGCGGTGTCATTGCCCGACGGTCCGCTGAACTATGGCTTTGGTAGCCCCGAGCTAGGTGATGGACACACCAACATGCTCGCGGGCATGGGCATCACGGATCAGT
Organism: Mycena sp. WM; assembly: GCA_023547045.1. NCBI lineage: Eukaryota > Fungi > Basidiomycota > Agaricomycetes > Agaricales > Mycenaceae > Mycena > Mycena sp. WM. The sequence continues at coordinate 3,277 of MU411375.1, forward strand.
ACAATCGGATGCTCATGGATATCTTCGGTGATGGGTCCACCTTCGAGTCAACCAAACGGCAGCGCGACGCGGATGGGGAAGATGAGGACGAGCGTCAGGGGAAGCGGAGCCGGATTGAGGTGGTTTCATGACAGCAAGACGCTTGCTTTGCTTTTACAGGGTTTAGGGACGCTTTGTGTGGACATTGTATGTATTCTGTAGTGTTACAAGAGCGTGGCGGGCCGTTTCGCGGCCCACCACTTCAATTGAGAAATAGGCGCCTGTCCCGAAGTTTAAAGCTGACTTGCCGTAGATTTGGGGCTGATTTCCTAAAAGCGGAGTTTAAAAAGGCTCCAGGCAGACAGAATGCTTAATTTTATAAAGAGAGTGATGATTCTGTACGGTATTCCTATTTCTAACTTGTAAATTCAAGCTTCCAAAATGTAACAGTTTCGTCCACCATCACACCGTCCCAGGAAGGAATCGCGGAGAGGACATCAAGCCTTCACGGAGTTTGAAAGAGTGGAATGCGGGGCTGCATACGTCGGGGGCGTGGAGTTATACCTGGTTGGTGGTCTTCTTCGCCAGGTGGACCGGTTCTATGGGGAAGAGGATGTCAAGAAGAGCAAATATAATGCACAATAACCGAAAATTTCCTAAACGGGAATTGGACGATAAAGATAGCTGAGATAAGGCAAGGGAAGAATGGAATGCAACGGAGACGATGTTGAATTGGGAGAACGGACTAGTTAAGGGAGGAATCCCAGCAAATTTTGGGCCAGTCGACAGTGGACCATATGCACAAAAGGAAATTAGGCGCCAGCGTTCATAGACCGAAGAAAGTGACAGCAGGAGGTGATACTTGCCTGGGCGGCGGGAGGCGAGAGTGCACAGTCAAATTGAGACGCACATGGCTAGATATATTTGAAGAACTGAGGTTCATCTTACGCCTGCGGGTGAGCGTCATCAGCACCTGTAAAGAGACGATGACACTTACGACTGAATATTCACGCGACCGCTCAGACTAGCGCCGCTGCCCCTTGCTCGCTCTGCAATTCCAAATTGTCTGAACACACTACCGCGCCAACGTCGCGCTTCGCCGGCACGTTACGTAGGCTCGGCATCGTCCAGACAATTCGAGACCGACAGTGTTTCCCTCTTCGACCAGTACGTTCTCTGATGAGACCAGGACCCAGTGAACGCTCGCTCACGGCGTCAGCGACGGCTATCCTTCCGACACAGAATGGGAGAGCGCGAGCCACATCGGAGACTTCGTCGGACACGAGGAACCCAGCCCGAGCTGCAGATAACGAGTTAGAGGAACGGGGGCCACCACACTCGGCGTCGGCTGGATTAGGTGCTTCTGAAGGTCCGTGGTGAGCAGCATAACGAGGAGTCAAAAACCCGTTACGCCGGCAAGCGTCGATAATGCGGAGAGGAACATGGATGAGGGGAGGATGCCAGTGGAGAAGGGCTGAGGCGGAAGCAGCAGAAGGTACACTAGAGCGGTTACAGCGAGCATGAGGAGATGCGCCGCTGGTCACGGTGCTGTCGCGGGGGTCGACAGGCAAGGGCATGACGTGGCAGCCGCAGCACGACCAGCGAGCACACTGGCACCAGTACTGCAGTCGACGGAGGATGAGTAAAGGACATGCATTTCTTGAAGGATGATTCGACTCGACAGGCACTGTGGATGGAGAGTGGGTGAGCCTCGAAGGGAAGGAGAGTGAACGGGTACACGTACCCTCATTCACAATCATCCAGCTACCAGTAAGTACGCAACGAACGCGAACAGCTCTCCGGCCGTGACCCCGCCTCTACTCTGCCTCCCAAATCCTCTACGTCATCTCCATCTGCATCCCGCATCTTCCTGGCCTCAACAAGTCCCGTCCGACCTTCTCTATCTGCTAGTACGTACGCTAGGACGCAGCGGTACTCGAAAGTCGCTGAGAAGGGGCGCCTGTGCCGTCGTCGCGTCGCTGCGTCAGCGCCGCTGGTGTATCTTCGGATGCTGGGCTGGATACCAGGAAGCCACGGAATGCGTAGACCCACGATTCGAGTCGTAATGCCGGAGAGGGTGTGCATTGGTGGCGAGTGCGCACTGTCTCCAGACGGGTGTGCGGCCTGGGGTGGCGGCGGTCTGCCGTTGGTGAGGCTCTGTTTGGTGCACATGAGGGCTTCTCTGCGTCAGCGGAGCGTACGCTAGAGCTGGACCAAGTTTTCGTGCAGATGGAGACACCACGGTCTGGGTGAATAGGCTACCATCTGCACGATTCACATCCATGTCGCTGTGTATGTCCCCGTGCAGGTGCAAGATGCACGCCGTCGCACTGTCCCCTTCACCTCAATTCTGCGTCGAGGAGGCCGCCGGAGGGAACCATCTCGTTCACAAGAAAGGCGACAATATGTCTTTTTTTTGATTCTTGAAAGCTCTGAATGAGGCTGAAAAATAAATCTATTTCGCAACCCCTCTTGCCATCAACACGGGGTTACTACTAATTGGCAACCCCACGATTAGCAATCAGAGATCTACCGTGAGTCTGTGCCGCTGAGCGAAGTTGGCATGAAGTCCAGCAATCGAGACGGTTGGCAATGGATGGCGGTAGAACGCATCAACAAACAACTCTGCCCAAATCATTGAAATCAAGGCCCAAATTCACAATGCCGGTTCTCACCTACAAGACTGAGCGCTGAACTCGTACATCTCGCGCGGCGGATCGCCCCAATTGCCCTGACTTGGCACGACTCTGGAATTTTGGTGTGATTGAGGTGCAAACCAGATTTCTGCGACAACGGTGCATGACTTGTCTCTTACCTTTTCTCTTTCGCTTTGTTTTTCGTGCATATCCTCACAGCCTCGATTCGTCATGCAGGAATATCCAAGCTTGAATATTCAAGACTTGAGCGCCCAAAGAGCCACGACGTTTTTCTTCAGTCTTCACCTTCTCATTGTCTCGTGTTAAACGGGCAAATCAAGTTGACAACAGCCCACTCACCAGCCTATTCCCATTTGCCCGGAAGCGCTCGCGCACTCGCGAGCTACAGAAGTGCTCACTGTCGACTGCCACCGTTCACCCGAGGCGTGTTGTCGGCCTCCGACACACCTGCTAATACTCGGAGGGAGCACCTTGGTGCGCCGTGGTTCTGCGGGCGATGCACGCCACCGATTGGATGTGGGGAAGGATCCAGAAATCAGGAAGGGCGCTGAGATCATGGCATGTTTTGCTCATCGTATTCCTCTTGTTTTCTAATGCCGGTCATGTAGGACTTGCACGCGTCCGCGTCGACGACACCTGGCACCAATTGCCTGTAGCGCTTAAATGCGGGCTAACTGATATTTGAGTACGCTTACTTTGTCTTTTCCTGGCCCTCTCCCTTCCATACGGCGAATTTGGCGAGCCGTGCCGACCGCTACCTGTTCGTATAGGCCATGCGCTATAAAACGCCAAAGCCTTCGCGACCATGACGGTCCAGTGCGCGTGCTCCAATGCCATCCTCTCAATCGTGCCAGTCTGCAGCCCACCGTTACTCAGTACCGCCCCACGACACCTCTGCTCGTTCACGCTTGCCAACCGTCCCGCACCGTCACCTACCTGCCGGCCAGCGCTTGCCACCGCAATACTCACGCATCCCCGGCCACGCCGCGGACCAAGGAGTCCCTCTGCTCTCATGAGACTTGCGGGATAACGGATAATGAGCCCTGCCGATGTCAACGTCGCATTCGATGTCACCGGAGGATGCTCTGTCTCGAGGGACATAGGCGAGGGTAGTTGTAACTGGCTCGCGTGGCCGATGGATGTCCGCGATCAAGGTGCGTGTTTTCTTCTCGATCCTTTTCCATTCTGTCCTGACAACATCCATTAGTATATCGGAGAAGGACTCTTCACGCTGCCTGCGCTTGCGCGTTTTTTCGTGCACGACATGCTGCCCTCCGGCGGTCTCTTCGACGCGATATACGGTGAACGGCGAGAAGCACGACATGTCCTCCGAGTGGACATGCTTGCAGTAGCGGGGCTTGAAGTTGCACCAGAACATGCGCCCCGACAACTATGCCTGTCGGAGTGATAGTCGCCGCTACCCACGCACTCTCTCCCCCAAGAAGACTCGAATCCCTGGGGTGCGCATTCCCGCGCCATACCTGTACCCTGCCCCGTATCTGAAGTTACCTCAGGCCTGCGCAGTGGCAGAGTCGCACACACCCGTTCCCAGCGACTGTCGAGTGCGGTTGTGTTCTAGCGTACGCAGCAGCAACGGGAAGGGAGGAGTTATCCTTGCCCTGTACTCTCCACGAGAAGGACCTCTCTCCACGAGAAGCCCCTCCGCCGGTGATCGATATCGATAAGCCAAGTCGTGATGCGTCGCTATCGGGGGACCGATGGAAGAGACGGTACTCGCCTCTGGTACTCATCCCACCCTTGATATGCTCGGCGCTGGATGGGGAAGTGCAGGGCGGCGAGACGAGACTGCCCGACGACGGGTCGGGACTGCGCGGGATGGGGATGGAGTGGAGTGGAGACGGAGGATGGGGGACGGGGGCTTTGCGTGCGCGCACGGAGGCGGACTCGTCCGGTCGCGTTCGTAGAGGTATACTTATCTCTGGATAACTATGCACTGAGGTATGTGCACTCGGCCACTTCCGTCCCCCCTCATGGCTCATCCACTCTCCATCCACAGTGCCTGCCAGCTCTCGCGTCGGTGTCTACGACTCAATATTCGTTCTTTAACAACGCTCCGTGAGTCGAATCGTCCTTCGGGAAGCACTGTACTGACCGTCCGTGTACTACAGCACCGGTATCAGTGTTGCTCGCCAGCCCCGCTGCAGGTGCCCGTCCCGCCCCCGCCTCACGTAACTGCTCTCTTCAGCAGCTGCACTGCTGGCCAGGGTGTAGTTCCTCGAGCTCGCTGTGGCTGCTCCTGCCTACCTTTCGCCTCCAGTCTTTCACCACTGCTCTCATCCCCCTCTCCGCGACATCGGCCCTTGCCGGCGGTATGCTCGTTTCTCGCAATGGCCGATTGACTCCTCATCATCTGCCCTGTCGTTTGCGGTTCCCTCAGCGCCACATTGCACCATGGATCGTCAGAGGTGCATATGGCCACTTCCGAGTCTGGCTGACCTCGTTCTTTCGACTCGCCGTCTGCTGAGGCTCGCGACTGACTCCCTCGCGTCCGATGATGGCCGCGATATGGCTCGCGCCCTCCCTCTATATGTCGATGGGATGGCCAAGCGCTGACGCCATGAGCGGGTGCTGGCGACGCTCGAAGCGGGCAACGGTCTCCCCAGAGATAGCATTACTTGAAGGGGCAATACCCTGCCGGTCTGGAAGTGTCGGGACACTGCCGATGCCTACTAATGTGCCGGGGAAAGCCGGCTTCGGCGACCTGGTGTGTCCCCTTCAACTCGGAGATGCCGAGCGAACAGCAGTGTTGGTCCTTTCTACGTTGTCCAGTTGAGCTGTCAGTAACACTTTCTCCTCACCTATCCTGATGCTAATGATGCCTCGACCGCAGGTGTACGATAAACCTCGGTTCTTCGAATATATCCGGCCATGTGCGCCTCAGTTGCACTACTCGTATATCCTCGTCTCCCGCGGCCCAGGCAAGTGTCCCTTCCTGCTCTGTCTCTTCATTGTTTATGGGCGCTGGCGCCTAATTCCCTTTTGGGGATATTGTGCACGCTGGACTCACCAAAATCCTCGTTTCTCCCAATTTTTCGTCCTCGCTTTCACAGCATTCCATTCTTCATTTGGCCAGACTCGGCTACCTCTATGTCGTCCGTTTTGGAAATCTCCCGTCCTCGTGCTCGTATTGACGTGTTCTTCTCCTTAGAGCCGACCCACCCAGCCCAAATCACCTACTTGTACCTCCACGCCCCCACCCCAGGCCATGGCGTGGGCCTCCCTCAAACTTATCAAAGTCTTGAAGCTGTCGCGCGATTCGGTTCTTGGGGTTTCGATGTCACCGAAACCTCGGATGTGTGTACCCAAACGTCGATAAATGTACAAGTACGGATTTACATATATGTTATACTTGCTGTGTGCAAAAGAATCGGGGTCAAGGGTACCTATAGCGGCGAGAAAATGCCCTTCCCCCATTACGGGGTGCCGTCTCATTGCCGGGTACAATACTGTACATGCTACAAATGTGAATATCGTACAGAATAAAACTACAACGTACAGAATTTCCAATATAACGCGTTCCAAATTCCCCCAAAACCCAGGGGAAAAAAAAAAAAGAAGTGTCTTTCTGTCAGGCCAAGACCGCGAACCGGCTCCGCTTCCTTCCGCACTCGTTCCCATCTTCCCCATCCACGCCACGCTGCCGCTTCGCCGAGTGGAAGGCGGACCTATCTGCACGTCTCGGGCCATTTTGTACAGATGCAGAAACAGGCCGCAGTTCCCATACCACCAGCAGTCCAGAAGGTCCGTTCCCTGGACTAGGAGAGGTGTTGGCATCATTTCGAAGTAACACTGCAACTCATCATGCTGAGTTGACGCGGATGATCAAGGATGCTTGTTTTCCGAGGAGACCCGCTGACATGGATTTCTGTTGAAGCAGAGACAGAAGGTTCATCTACGGATGGGGTCGAGTTTTTGGGTGTGTAAACCTTCTCAAACTCGGCATGTAAAGATCTCTTGGCTTCTTCCAGATCAGTGGAGAGCTTCCAGTCATCCGCTAACTGATCTTTGAGAGTCGCATATTCGATTTGAGGATCCAGAACTAAAAGAGATCAGCAAGATGTAGGAGAAAAACAAGATCACGCCTACGGGCCGCCCAAATGTAATAAGGTGTCGCATTGAAGAGATAATAGTAATCACTAAGCTTTGTGTGTGCTGCAGTGAGCCTGCCGGCAAGCTCAGCCGGTGTACCAACTGGTAGCTCTGTGAGGATGGTCCTAATGTGGCTCTGGAGTTCTCAAAAGACGAGATGAGTCTGCAAGAGCATGAGCTTGCTTGTGGTCGACATCTCGGTAGTTGCTTGCTGGAAAAGACTCAACCATGACCGGACTGTTTGTAGTGCATCCCAATCTTGGGGGGAAGGTTTTGAGTCAGCGAGATCTGCTGTGCTGCTGACATAGCAATAGACAGGTTGCGTAAAGCCGCACAGAGCCGCATATGGCTTTTGGGGATTGTGCAAAGCCGTATGATCAACCGAAGGATTGATGAGTGGATCCATGTTCATTTCGATGA